>JASDQU011025928.1:68074-78401 GCA_032191745.1 Picea mariana
GTCTGAAGCCATGACTTGCTAGAATTTACAGTTTGTTTGTAACCCAAGGTATCTTTGAAGTTGTAATCCAGTTTTGTAGACAGAGGCTCTGTGCAGCCCTGCCCTTGTAACAGATTTGTGGCTCTGCCACCGATAATATAAATCTTCTAAACGTTACTGTCAAAAAAAAAAAACTTACCCCAATAGCCCAACATCTTGGAGCCAATGCCATGGAAGCTAATGGAGGATGTTGTCTAGTTGTTTGTCTTCTAAAAACACAACTCCACAAAATTGATGGTACATAGACAAAACATCAAATCATCCATTAAAAAAGGCACTTTCATCCCAAAAATATTGCCTTGTCCATATGTTTGGGTTTTTTTTTTTTTTTATATTTAATTGTTTAAGTAACTTTGGTGTGTTATTCTTGTGTTTTTCCTAATTTTCCATTGTTTTTTACCTTGATTTTTCATTAATCTTTTTTTTTCTTTCTAAAATTTAATCAAAATAACATTTAAATAAAAAATTCAATATGTAAATCATAAAAAAATTCTTAAATAATCGCAATATTCCTAACATCAAATATATACGAATTGAAAAGCATCCTTTTAGAAATTTAAATGGAACAAATAAAAAATAAAAAAAAATTCAATAAGCAAATCATAAAAAATTCTTAAATAATCGCAATAATCCTAACATCAAATATATACGAATTGAAAAACATCCCTTTATAAATTTAAATGGAACAAATAAAAGCAAAAATCGAATTTAAGGCAAAATGTTCTCGAAATCGTAAAAGTAAAGATTAAAAAACCTTTAATCATAAAAATGTTCAAATATATGCCAATTAAAAAATACCCTTTTACAAATTAAAATAGAACAAATAAACACAAAAATCGAATTTACTCAAAAATGTTCTCTAAATCCAAAAAATTACGATTTAAAAACCTTGTTGGATATTTTTAAGTTATGTTTATTTTTTTTTCTTATTCTCATTTAGCATGTTGAGTAGTATTGCTATATTTTTTGGGTGCAATAAATAAATAAATATTTAGTTGATATGATGATGATGATTAACGTCCACTAAGATTGAATTGGTCTATCACACCTTAAGAGGGTAAGCGATTACTTGTGATTCTTTAAAATTTTATTTATGTGCTCAAAAATCATTAAGAGAAGCTTTCCAAGATCACTATAGTTTTATTGAGTTAAGAGGTTAGGAAAGTTAGTAGTGTGACAAATATTTTGAAAATGAGATCTAATCTAGGTATAGGCTGGACAATCTACAAGAAAGTGTTTTTCATATTCAACCTTCTTAGTGTCGCAAATGTGACACACTCTTTCATTCCATGGTGTTTTAGGAATTGACCAATGCCTAGTTTCACTATGGAGCTCGTGAGAATTTGTTCTTATCTTAGTAATGCTTATTTTTTTCTTTACACTTGGAAAAACAGATAGATAATTTTGATCTTCTAGATTAGGGTTGATTACATCCTTATAATACCTTATTTTTCTTTTTCCCTCTAACTCTTTATCACACCACATTTTCTCCTTAAATTTTGATTTGACGATTTTTTTAATAGTATCTTTATTATGCAAAATGGTGTCTTCCATGATTTTCCTATAGTTTAGCCAAGACCGGGCATTTTTATGCCATCCTCGGTTGAGTTGATAGTGGTTACGACTCGATTTTGTAGCAATTTTAGGAAGCATCTTGTCTTCCATATTGTTTAACATGTTCTTATACATTAGGTATCTAGTCATAGCCATGCTCGCAATGGGGGAGAGACTTGTTTCTAAGAGGAGGATGAGATAGGGTGTCTTTCCTTTAATTTTGAGATTATAAGTTATAAAATTCTTTTGTATTTGCTCTATCTTTCTCCATGATTCACGAGAGATACTACAGCCCTAGACTTCACATCCATAAAGAATAACATGTGTAACAAGAGTCTCAAAGAGGAGTTTAATCTTATCCCAACTCAAAAGATCAGTTGATTTACAATTGTTTTCAAGCCCATAATAAGCTTTCCATCCCCCAATAATCCTTTTCTCAATGTTATAATTTCAGTTGAGCTTGTGGTGAATATCAATTCTAAGATATTTGTATGAAGTCACTTCCTCCAAGTTGTTGTTGTCATATACAAAAGTATCATAAGCGATCTTATTGGATTTAATAATCACGACCTTAGTCTTATCAATATTAAGAGTCATATCGATATACTTACTGAAAACTTCTAAATTAATTAGTTTTTTAATTAAAAATATACAATGTGCCTGTAAAATTTAATGATAAAAAAATATTCAAAACCCACAAACTAATTGTCTAAATCATGTCTCTAATTAGTATAGATCTAAACAAAGGAGCCTCTAATGAAGTAAAATAACCAACTTTTCACATTATACTCTTGGTTAGAGGTGCTTTCTTTGCTAAACTTTTTAATTCTCGTGGGTTCCAAGCTTAGCTTACAAAAGATATGCAAGATGGGTTGCACTTTTGAAATGAGGCATCTTAGTTTTTATTCTTTAAGATAAAAGTATAATGAACTAAATGTCTCATACAAGAGTTCAGAGTCTCAATAAAAACATTTGAAAAAGTCTTGATTGAAACATATGGTGAGTTTACCTCGTATTAAAAATTCTCCACCAAAATTTACACCAAGGTCTCAATAAAACATCTGAAAAAGTCTTCATTGAAACATATGGTGAGCTTACCTCGTATTAAAAATTCTCCACCAAAATTTAAACCAAAGGTTATATTGTTATCACAAAAAATTGACGAAGTAAAAGAAACTCTATGTTGATACTTAAGATATGGAGTTGTTTGCAATCGTCAACATCAAACTCTTGTCCAAGAGTTAATTTCAATGGAGTTGTTTGCAATCGTCAACATCAAACTCTTGTCCAAGAGTTAATTTCAACTTTTGGTGAGTTAAGAATCAAAATCAACTATTCAATTATTATGAGATTAAATTTTTCTTTTAATGAGTGTTAATTTTAACCCATGGAAGGAATTTGGCAATAACTTGTCTTCCTCCTTTTAAAATCAAATTTGTAAAGTTACATTTTGTTAAAATTTATTATTTTCAATAATATTGTTTGCTTTTTATGGTTTAAAAGTCAAGTTTTGCTAGTGCGACTAGGTTGGTGTGTGGGATTTTGAGTGATTTTATAACTTAACAAACAAAATAAAAAAAACATATCTTTTAAAAAATTTACTATTATAAAAATAAAAATAGTTTAAAAAGAAATTTAATATCATTGAATTCACTAAAAAAATCTTCTTTTTATTATAATATAAAATTTTCAAAATAAATTTAAATTTATATTTTTTGAAAGCAAAGAAATATTTAATTTTTTTTTATTGGAGCTTTCTAATGAGGGAGATGTGTAGTTCATTCATGCTTAATATGGAGTCAACAAATGACATCTAAAAAATATTAATAACAATTTATTTTTTTTGGTAAGCTAGATGAAAATCCTTCTATTCAACTAAGAAAAAAAGTAAATAGTGATACAAAGAATTGTTGATAGCCTTGCTCGTAAGGAACGAGACGATGACCAAAATACCCCCTAGAAAGAATACAGGGGGAACACTAAAGACTAACCTATGCTAGAAGAGATTCACGAGGAATACATGGGCATAACAAGATGAAACATTACAAAGACAACTTGAGAAAGGGTCAGGTCATTGTATTGACCAGAGAGGATCCTTTCTACCTTTTTTTCTTACGTACATCAATCCAACCAGAGGAATAGATAGGTTCAACTACCTTCGCCACCAAAGCCAGATGGTCTGAGGAAATGCCAAAGACTTGAGTTATTGAAGCTAAGGGTGTTTACTTATCATTGTCTGAATTATCCGATTCACGAGGATGTTTCTGAGCCCTTGAGAGCAAGGTTGTGGCCATGATCATGTCATTCGATTCATCATTTTCAAGGGAAGTTTGCAAAGGTTGAACTACGGGTTTCAAACTCAAATTTTTTTAAGCTTCAGGATGTTGTAATGATGTTGAAGGCTGGTGTTTTGAGTCCGTGGTTGGTTGCTGCTCATTTGTCGGAGACCACGATGGTGTTGCAGATGGCGAAGGAGATGGAGTTTCTTTGTGATGCTGCTTGTTGTCAGATGAAGAGTTCGAGCGACTTTTGCAATTTTTGGGGTCTTTCCATCCATTAACCCTTTTCCGTGCCTCGGGCGACGAGAATGGGGCCCGGGATAAGGTACATGTTGCATGAAGGCGCCCTATTTGTTGACATGAGCGACACATGAAGGCAGTGTTCTCATAATCGACCAACTGCATGTAAGGTTCATCCTCAATCCAATCAATAAGAATCCTATCTGGTAGCCCTTGACTGAGGTCGATTTTAACACAAATGCGGGCAAAGGTGACAAAGCCTTTCGATATCTGATCTATGTCAAGCTTGATAAACCTACCCAACGCATTGCCCAGGGTAGGTAAACAATCTGGAGTATAAAAATGCAAAGGAAAATTAGGGAGTCTTACCCAAACCAATGTATTCATAGCAGGTATGATCAGTGGGCTCAAAGTAGGGAACCATTTCTACATGGAAAGACCAGATCTGCCCTAGAACCATGGACCTTGCTCCAACATGTGTTGACAGTCCTCTTATGTGGAAAAGTTAACAATGAAGAGCCCTTTGGAGCATAAGAACAACTCATGATTTGATGACCAGGTCTTAATGACCCATTCCCGTAGCACAGAAGCTGAGGGCCATAGCCCGTTCAAACAATAGATGAGGGATTTTCAGTGGTAGATATAAGTAGAGGAAAAGACATGAGGATATTTGACCTTTGTTGTTAGAGGCTTTGTGGACTGCTCCACAATGAAGGCAGAGCCATAAAGCGCCTTTGCTCTGGAAGCTTCAGCCTTGGACCTTGAAGGAGTGGAAAATTTTGTTTTCACGGCATGCTTGTAAGAGAAGGGTGGCGCTCCTCCACGCAGATGAGAAACGAGAGAAATGGTTGCATTCTTTAGATTCCCATAACGCTATAGCAGAGAGCCATCCACGAGTTGTCGGCCTTCAAAGATGAGTCTTTGAAAGCAAGGCGGAATCCCTGTCGCCTGGTGGATCTGGGCTTTGAGCGCAAACACAGAGTCAGAATAATGTGCGTGCAGGAAGAGAGAAGAACTGGCGAGGGTCTTCACAAAAAGGGGAAACCCTGCAATAGTCTCGGAGCAAGTCGCAGCGCGAAGAGGGAGCTTGGTGAGGATTGGGCGTTGGAAAAAACTCCTGCCTAGATGAATAACCAAGGCATACTGAGGCCGAAGGTCTGCCCCGAGATGAGACAAAGTGGGAAGGCTCACACCGAGACTATAAATAAAATATTTCAATGTTCACCTTAAATAAAATAATTTATTTTTTTTTACATTAAAAATTTTGAAAAAAGATTTACAACTTTGAGAGATTTGTTCCTCTCCACTCATAAATCTTAAATTAAAATAGATTTACAGTGGCAAAGAAAATATTATCTATTTAGGGGTTTTTCCATAATCATCCCAGCTATGTTTAAACTACAACAATGTTCGCAGGTTTTTCCATAATCATCCCAGCTATGTTTAAACTACAACAATGTTCACAAAGTTGAGCAATTCCTCCTAACATACAGGTTTGCGGATTTCATTTGATGAAAAAGGCCGTGAGAGAGACTCTACCTCTTCTACGTAGTTAATGATTTACATGGTGTTCATCATACGTGTACTTAAGTAAACAATTTTATTAAAATTGCATAAAGTGTACTTAAGTAAACAATTTTATTAAAATTGCATAAACATTTTAGATTTAGAAAAGGTGAGTGATCTCATTACATGCCCATCTATAACAACATTCCCGAACTCCTTAGATATGGTGAATGATCTCCCAACATTCTTAATGGTTTATGTAAGACAATGGATTTTTAAGTAGAAATCCTAAAAACGTTCTAAACCTAAAATTCTTTGTTGCAATTTGCGTTGCGCAATTATAGGGCGATTGGATTCCCTCTTCCAATTTGGACTGCGCAATTCTAGGGCGATTGGACATATGAGATATTAGTATCAAAGTCTTGAGATTTCGGCGATTTTGTTTGGCTATTTAGGGCAGTGACTAGTGTGATCAGGTTACAGTTATACCATTCTACATTATCTAACCGATAATTTGGGAGGCACCAAGTCTTGTCTCCGCTGGAGTTCAATTAATTCATTCATAACGTCAAAGCTTGGCATTTAATGATATGTAATAATCATTTGCAGAGTTAAGGAAGAAGTGAGGCCTACCTGCTGGGCATAACGGATGGGTTCATAGAGTCAAATACTAGTACGTACTAGAAGAAACGACCTTCAGGCCGTTGAGCTTTTACCCAGATGAGTGAATAGGTAAAAGAGGTTGCAACGTTGATGAGGACAATATGGCCTACTCTGATTCTTTCATATGGATGGATGGGCAATGAATGACAGAATAGATCAATGCCCTCTATCTGTTCCTTCTATAAGAAGGAAGGCTTGCCATTCCAATGCTGCATCAAAGAGAGCGAGAGAGAGCAGAGGCAATTATCACTTTGTGTCGGCCACGCTCTTCAGTCTCTTTCCATTTCCAAGCTTTCTCTTGCAGTAGCTACTTGGAATGCTCGCTTTTTCTTCTCGTTTTCATGTTTTCTATTGCATTTCATGTGTTGGGAGAGTTTAGAGCTGCAGCACCGACCTTTCTTTAACACAGGATTTTCAATTATTATTCAGTTTTGAAGATCTGGTGGTAGTGMGTATTGGATACTAAGATGAAGAATCAGAGTATTTTGAGCTGCATGCTCTTAATGGGAATCCTCTGCATCCATGTCGGAGCATTTGGATCTCTAGTTGCAGAGAATTCGAGAGAAGCAGAGCCAGCCAATGCCAATACCACTGCCGGGGAAAATGATCCAGAGAGCGTAGTGCAGATGGTTCATAGGTAAATAAAACGCTCAACTACATCGAGTTTGTTATGATCTGTTAAGTGCATTTTGTTAACAATGTTTTCATGTCTTGAGGTTTTAAGGTTTGACGGTGAATTTTGCTTTGTTTCTGCTATAATTCCAGAAGCATCGACGACAGCACGAAGGGGCGAGAGCTGGGTTATCTATCCTGCGGAACTGGTAACCCTATTGATGATTGCTGGCGTTGCGATCCCAACTGGGAGCGCAATAGAAAACACATGGCAGACTGTGGCATTGGATTCGGCAGGGATGCCCTTGGTGGCAAGAACGGGAGGTTTTATCTGGTCACGGATCCCAACGATTATGATGCGGTGAATCCAAGACCGGGCACTCTGCGTCACGCTGTCATTCAAAGAGAGCCTCTCTGGATAATCTTCGAGAGAGACATGGTCATCCAACTGAAGGAGGAGCTACTCATGAACAGTTTCAAGACAATTGACGGAAGGGGCGTCAATGTCCACATTGCAAACGGGCCCTGTATCACCGTCCAGTATGTGAGTCACATCATCATCCATGGCATTCACGTTCACGATTGTAAGCCTTCAGGAAATGCTATGGTGAGGGACTCTCCCACGCATTATGGGTGGAGAACTATCTGCGATGGAGATGGAATCTCCATCTTCGGGGGAAGCCACATTTGGGTGGACCATGTCTCCTTGTCCAACTGCGCAGACGGTCTCATTGACGCCATCATGGGATCTACTGATATTACCATCTCAAACAGCTATTTCACTCACCACAATGAGGTAGTCACATCAAGGATGTTTTTAATACATCGCTCTGTTTTTGTGTGAAATCTTGTGGAACAAAGATCACAGTTGCTCTGTTTTGTTGTTGAGCATTTCAGGTGATGTTGTTAGGTGCTAGTGATAGCTATACTCCCGACGTCAAGATGCAGGTGACGATTGCATACAACCATTTTGGAGAAGGTCTTGTGCAGAGAATGCCAAGGTAAATAAGTAACATCTTTCCCTCCAGTATTCCACTGTGGTGGTTGTGTTGCCAAGAAATGAATATATATATATGAACGAATGCAGGTGCAGGCATGGATACTTCCATGTGGTGAACAATGATTACAGTCACTGGGAAATGTATGCAATTGGTGGGAGTGCAAACCCCACAATCAACAGTGAAGGGAATAGATTCTTGGCAGCGGCAAATAATTTTGCGAAAGAGGTAACGAAGCGGGTAAACGAGGATGTGGATGAATGGAAGGATTGGAACTGGAGATCGAAAGGAGATATGATGCTGAACGGTGCATTTTTCACGCCCTCGGGGTCAGTGGCGTCTTCGACGTATTTAAAAGCATCGAGTCTCGCAGCGAGGCCTTCGACCCTTGTGGGACCGCTAACCCAGAATGCAGGCGTGCTCTCCTGCAGGAAAGGAGTACGCTGCTACCCCCTCAACTTCTAACCACCCTGCCCACCCACCCACCAAGTTTGAGTTTGAGTTCAAGTTCAGCCAACTCGTTATAACTTTATCCGATTAACATCATCTATTTCTGATGTAAATAGATGATAGCTCTGTGTTTGTTTTGTTTGGAAAGTGGCAATTGATTTTGATGATTAGCGCATTTCATTTGATGACTCGTTCTTCTCCATTTTCTCTAGCAACCTGGGCTTGCAGATGGATACCATCCATCAACTCCAATTGAGGTTTTCCATCTTGGAATGCATCAACACTCTTTGTTTCTAATTTGTATTGTTATGGTGGGTAGGATGTTGCATATGGATACCATTAATCAACTCCAACTTGGGTTTTCTGTCTCAGAATGCTTCAGCAACAAGAAGCCTATAAGCGTTGTCGCCCTTGTTTCTAATTTGTGCTTTTATGGTGGGTAGGATATGATCCACATTTGTGTAATTATGCTACTGTCTTTCCCTGTGTTTGCTCTTTTGTTTACATTTTCACTCTTTTAATAGAATGAGTTTTGTTGAAAATATGGAATTTTAATTAAATCTAGCTACAATCCGTTAAACTTTAATGTATCTCTTTTATTAGTTCTAGCCATCAATATTTGTTGAGTTCATATTAGTTTGTCTTTTGACTACAAAGTTTTGCATAATCTCTATTGTTGGAATTAGAGAACTAAAAACATTATTTTTTATATAATAAAAAAAACTTTATATGTCATGATCTCATTGGAGAATAGAATCGAAGTCTTATTGCCAGCTTCGTTATTCCCAATGTTTTAAATGTTAACATATCCAAAGTTAGCTTCGCTATTCCCAATGTTTTAAATGTTAACATATCCAAAGTTTTGATCATCTACAACTTTTTTGAATTTTTATTATTTTTGTTTAAATGTTTAGATATCCAAAGTTTTGAGCATCGACACTCATTTTTATTATTTTTATTAAGTACTTAAACATGCATTCTTATTATTAAGTACGTAAACAAGCCTGCCACACTGCATTCTTTTTTAAATGTTTACATAGCGCGAGACCCTTAAACAGTCCTGACAACCTTAAATGTTTACTTAACAGGCCTGACAGCCTTAAATGTTTACTTAACAGGCCTGTCACAATACATTTTCCTTCGATTTTTGAATACAATATTCTCTGCAATGAATTTGGGCAATATTGTTCTCCTCCAGGATTATTGGTTCACTTGTTGTTGCTTGCTCGTTGGTTCGTTGGATGTTGTTTATTGTTGTTTGCTTCAACTTTGCAAAGTTGAGGTTCTGCAGCTTTAGTTGGACATCTTGGTGCTTGCTCACTGGTTTTTTGTTTGTTGCTTGCACATGTTTGCTTCAACTTTCCAAGGTTGAAGTCCTTCACCCGTAGTTCGTAGTTTGACCTATTCTTGCACTTTTCTGGGTTGAAATCCTGCACCCTTGTTTGCTTCAACTTTGCAAGGTTGGTGTCTTGCATCCATAGTTGGACCTGTTGCTGCAGTTTGCATGGTTGAGATTCTGCACCCACAATTGGAACTGCACTTCTGTCGTTTCCCATTCACAAGTAAGCTTCAGTACCATGGTTTCATTCCTATTCATTGTTTGTTGTTTACTTTTTGCAGTTTGCAGGTAAGAATTTTCAATACTAGGAAGTGCTGAAAATCAAAATAAATGTAAAAAAAACTAGAAATAATACTTGAGTGAAAATGCTCTTACAAAACATCCTTATGTGTGACTACTGGGATCAAAGAAACAAGAAAGTACTGCTATCCGCGAAAAGTGTTGAACAAGAAAGCTTGTTTCCTTTGCATGTCAATGTTGATGTAGCACCACTTTTCACTCACTACGATGTAGGTGTTACTACGCGGAATAACAACATTCTCACTCACAATTAATCATGTGCATTCAAAACAAGTTAAACACATTCAATATAGAGTAATCATACGATTTTCTTCCATCATCAACATTCAATACTATTTAACATCAAT
>JASDQU011025929.1:7542-24583 GCA_032191745.1 Picea mariana
CTGTTGAAAGGTTAAAACTGCCTTCTTCTTGATTTAAGTCCATACCAGCCCGCTCTAAGTGCCGCGCTTGTACTTATAGTTGTGGTTTCTATGAACAATTACATGGACCACTGACTAAGGGCTTGGGAAAATAAATGATCAGTGACAGAGGTAAAGAGAGAAGTGATCAGCTTAGAGAAAATAGGAAAGCTTAGGGCTGAGACTTCTCAAGTAGGACAACACAGAACAAAAGGTCGCTCAAACGATTAAGGGCATATGTAGAGCGAACTACAAGCCAATAGGGAAAAACTTAAGAATAGATTTGTGAAAGGAGGATAGACATGCAAAAATACAGACTTAGGTAGAAACCAAAAACCCCTAGGATTTAAAAAGTTTATGTGATAAAATTTGGATCCACAGGAGATGGCATGCTCCCTACGAGATGCCAAGAACCAATAGTTCCTGTGCCTTAGCTATTGGGCTATGGAGTCTAGCTCAAAACTTTCACAAAATAAAACAGGGAGATATTTACACTGCTTTACCTAAAAATGAAAACAAACACATGGGCTCCAGAAAAGAGATTATTTATGTACAATCCTAGGCTAACTGAATTTTACAAAACGCTAGGTGAAATCAAACTTCCACCATAGCCTCCCAGATTGGTCAATAATATAATTCTTCTCTTCACTGCAAATGATCCACAAAAGGTAAGGGAAGTATAACAGCAGAAAGAGAACATGATTTGGAACACCAACCATACCCCTAAGTGATGATAATATGAATAGTCTTGCAGGCTCCAATGATTTTGGAAAACATAGCTCCATATACAATCCCACGGGGTCACACAATTTATAACTAGGAAGGATCAACTTGCAAGAAATTACCTCCTGCGCTTCCTGGTTGCTCACCCGTCGTTTGATGTTCTCAGAGTGTATAGGTGGGTAGAGGACTGATGTGGGTCGGCTGATCCCAGGTGATACTTTCTCATTTGCAGGTTCAAGAAAGGAGATAAACTGCACCTTTATCTCCTCCATTCCTCCCTTGTCTGCTCTGATAACATTTGCTAGCTGAGAGCAAGAAGTCTCTTCATGTATATCCATGGATGGCTCTTTCTCTCTATCATGCTTCTCTTGGTAGGAGCTTTCACTTTCATAAGAATATTTCCAGCCTATGCTTTCTGCTTCTGAATACTCTTTAGGGGTAGGTGAGCGCAGAACTCTTCTATCTTGCAAAGAGAAAAGAGTGATATCTGGATTCTTTTCTTCAACCATTTCTTCTTTTAAATCTGAGACAACAGGTGTACTAAGGGCGGAAAATAATGCATCCATAGTTATGCCATCATCAACGCTATCATCAATCACATCTGTAATGACTTCTTCTTGGGCAATAGAGAGAGAAAAATTTTCACCTGTATTTGCAAGATGCTCACTTTCATCCTCACTTTCTCTCTCAATCAGATCTTTAGCAGACTCATCACACGAGGAACACTCTATCATTTGCAGAATGTGGAGTGCAAACCTCTTACAACAGTCATCAAAAATAAGATGAGCCAGGTAAATTTTCCTGTAATACGAATTAAAAGCATCGTGAAAATCCTTCAAAAAATGGATACTAGTAGCAGGGAGAGATAGACACCATCCAAGAGCATCTTCTTCTAGAGAAAAACAAAACATCTTGATCCAGACATCCTCGTGAAAGAAGCCATGTTCAAGCATGTATGCATGAAATTTTAATAATTTCTCACTGGGATGGTCATGCTTGCTTCCTTTGAATCTCGTAAGATAATCATCCCATTCATTTATAGCTGACACTGGATGTGGTTAACCATATATGGATGAGAAATTGAAAGGGGAAAACTTCTGAACCAAGATAGATGAGAGATGTGGCTCCTCCTTTTCTCCTTCATGGATTTCCCCAAGATTAGTTTCACAATCACTATAATCAGGAACCATGGAAGAGCTCTGCTTTTCGTCATCCTCGTTGGGATATCCATCAAAATCTATTTGTTCTTGGTTGGTATACGACATCACTTCATCATCATAAGTAGGGCTTCCAAAAACCTCTGTTTCAAGGACTGGAATATCCTCTGCATCTTCTTCGTAAGAGCAACGAGAAAAATCTTCCTCCAATCCCTCCATCCTTGCAGAAAGATATTTTACCAGCTCCATCAACTCCTCTGAGGTATATCCTTCATTCTCACAGCTTCTATCCTCATAGATTTCATCCTCACAGCTTTCATTTGAAAATGTAATACCTTGAACATAGTCTTTATATTCTTCATAACAATTATGAGAAATTATCTTGGAAGAATAAAACTGTTGATAGTGTCTATTGAAAGTTGGATGAAACTCTCACAGGGAGGGGATGCTAGCAGGGGGAAAGGATCGAAACCACTCATGAGCATCCCCGTCTAATGAGAATATGAACATATTCATTAATACATCCTCATGATGTATCTCCCACTGATGCATGAGTTCATGAAACTCACGAAGATGCTCGGCAGGATTGTCGTCTCTGTGTCTTCTAAATATAGGCAAATACTCACCCCATTCATCCACAATAGGGACAACATTAGGAAAACCAAGAACAACATAAAAATTAAAGGGAGCAAACCTTCGAGCTAGGATTTTGTCTATTTCAAACCAGTGGAGTCACCAATCAATCCGTTAACCATGGAGTTTCCAGGTGAATGATATGCATAATGAGTGTGTTTGGTCTTTGTCCACCATCAAAGACCAGCGTTGATCATTGTGTTCTCTCAGGGTCTACCAGGTGTAGCCATAAGCAGTCACACTGAAATAGCAGAGCCGAGACAATGGAGTCGCCAGGTGCAAGTTGCAATCTTCAAAAGGTTCTGAATTCTGATACACCTTCAGAATCATAAGTTCATTGTCATTCTACCCATGGAAAATCTTCAATTAGTCCCCAGTAACGACACCAGAAATGTTAGCACCATAAGTCACCTTTGGATTGTGGCAGAGGTAAACCCGATACCCATCATAATTTTATGTCACAAATTGGTTATAATATGGTCAAATAGGCGCAGTCTCAAGAAAATATCATCTTAACTTAGAAAATTGGACTGGTATGCACAAGCAGGTGTGTTATCGGACTAATTGTTAAGTGTGGACACAAATCAATCCCCCTAGATCCACTTATATCTAGGACAAAATAAGACAGGACATGGCGCTTTCCCTAAGCTCTAATCATTGAATTTACTATCAAACAAGAGATGAATGACATACCTTTGAATATCACTTCCTTATATATTTGTTGTCCTCGCTTCGCTCCGGTGCTCTTGTGATATTGGATCTGCAATGACACAAACCAACCAAAGTGAAAGCAACAATAGTATACTCAATGAAAGCTTATACATGTGATCAAGGAGTCATGTAATAAAATGAGAATGATTTTATGAGAAAGAAACATGCCACTGTATTATATAATGTGGAAGAAAGATACAACCAGATGCCTTGATGTTGTCATGTTCCTTCCAACAGTTCCTTGCTTCCCACACACTTCTAATCCATGGATTATGAGATTGTGGATATGATATCTACTCACAATCTATCTTGACAAAGAAAATCTCAAAGCCAACATACAAGCTCCAAAAACTCCAAGCTACAAAAATCAATAACAAGCCAATCTAACTTTCTCCATGAGAGCACCTCTCCTTTTATAAGCTAAAGAGAATAATGTGAGGAGGTTAGGATGATGCCACTAAATCATGAAAACGAGTAAGATCCAAACCGTTTGGAGGCCACCTCACCATATAAGCTTCTCCTTCTATAAGCATCGAGAAGATGCTCGTTTTTCCCACATACAGGAATTTCCGCACCCTAGCTATAGAGCAACCTATGGAAACTCCACAACCTACCTATAGAGCAAGGTGCGAAAATCAAGCATTTCCACACCCTGTGTATAGTGCAACCTGTGTAAATCCTCCTTAATAGGGTTTTTACAAAGGAAAATACAACTTCTTCTCTCAAGAAAAGTCCTTCTCTCTTCTTTCTTAAGGAATTCAAGCCACTGACCCCTCTGAAGGCAACATATAGGTTTACATCATTAACGGTCATAGGGATGACGAAAATAATGTGTAACAGAGAGCCCCCCAAAGTATGAAGTTAGAACAGAGTGATAGCTGAAATACTTTGTCGAGTGTGTGTAGGGAACAAGGAACACGTCGGTCGGAAACTTGCCAACAAACAAGGAAATACAATACAATAATATATCATCACTGAGGTAGGCATTTCCATACTTAGAATACTAATGAATCAAAGCAAAAATGCTGACATGCAAAGATCCATGTCAAGTAAGACAGGTCATGGACACCAAACATACACTGTGGATCCATGCCAATATGACTCAAATATGAACATAGCCACCAAAAATACACTGTGGATCTATGTGTTAAAAGACTCAAATTTGAACATAGCCATGATACATACATTGTGGATCTATGCAATAGTACAATATGAATATACTCCAACACAACCTGGATCTATTAGAAAAGATTCAGGGTCTTCAGCTCTATCACTCTATAGTATGAATCTAACCATGCGAATACATGTGCTGGAGTCGAGCATGGTAGAAACCACTTGATTACCGGTCATTAGTGAATACCATTAACAAGTGCGAGGGAAATCACCATTAATGTCAATGACTCCCAAGGTACTTTAGTACAATCCAACAGGTGTGAATTAATGAGCTGAAATTGAACACTTGGCGGAATCTCCCGATCGAGGGTCAATAATGAAAACCCATTGTCGAAAGAGAGGAAACCTGCCATTGAGGCATGCAAGTTCCAAGGTACCAATTAGTTTCTAAGTCTAATTCATGGATAATGAGTTGAAGTCAACAAGAAAAGACTTGTCACAGGAGGTCCTTAATGTATCCCTCGTCAATGACATGAAACAGGTAAAAAGATTTGAGGTAGATCAGAGTAACTAGTGATTCAAGACTAACTCAAGGATGGTCGACACAATAGAAGGCTTAAGGACTGTAGAAATGGCCGATGCAATAGAAGGATTGCCAGGTTGAACTTCTCTTTGAACATATTGACGATACGACAAACATCTTGGAAACACTGACTCAACAAGGATCATAGACCGACATGTAATCTTATAGGAGTATGATCAAGAGACAAGTGGATTTTCCAACCTAGACACAAAGCGAGTGAAAGGGTGTCATGTTCAAAAGTGACTCTTCTAGAGAATACAAGTTTAGACACATTTATTTCCCAATTTCCCCCCACCATTTCTAGCGAGTACCTCTTTATTTTTACACAATCTTGAGGAGGATAACATATGCGTGTAATGTAATCTCATCCTTCGGATGAGTCCCTCAAAGTATATTTAACTAACCCTAAGAAGGAGTGGTTCGGTCCCATATGGGCCTTTCTATGTTTGTTTTATGAGTCCAAGGAAAGAAAACTCAAGGGTTTTTCATGTTTAGAGAGTTTGAAGAGTAACTAAATCACTAGTTACTCTGATCTACCTTAAAGAAAACTCCAAAATGTCCTTTTTCGTAAAGTATTATGATGAGACCGGAAAAGAGATAAACTATCGCTCAACAAACGCTTTCTAATACTTTAACGAGTGTGAAAAGAACAAGATCGCTCGATAATCTTTTCATATTTAGAGAGTCTGAAAAGAGATTAAAGGGAACTCCAGGGGGTTTCTTTTTCATATAACCTTTACGAGTACGAAAAAGTGATAAAAGTATACTCGGTTACATTCTCACGTATTTATGAGCACGAGAAAGAACAAAGACTAAGCTCGGTAACTTATTCTCATGTATTTACGAGCATGAGAAAGAACAAAGACTAAGCTTGGGATTGTTTTCATTTTTATGCAAGCTTTAAAACAAAACAAAATTATGCTTGGGATAGATTTTATTTTTACACAAGCTTAAAAACTAAACAAAACCATTCTTGGACCTGGTTTCATTTTTACACAAGTGTGAACCAGAAGAAACTATGCTTGAAGTAGGTGGTTTCATTTTTACACAAGCTTGAACCATATAAAACTATGCTTGAACTTCCCAACGCATTATTCAGGGATGGTTGGTACTTAGCCCCTAGCTTCAGAAGCTAGCGGCTTAACTTCAACATGAAGTCCAGAGGCTAGAAGCAATGCCCCCCAAGCTTTGTTTCATCCAACGACACAACCAGATGAGATAAAGCTTCAAATACTATACGTAGGACTTGACCCAAATGGAGAGGGGGAAGTTGCTTCATTTTTTAATGAGATTGACACATGAGAAGAAATATCCTCGTGACTCAAGGTATAACCTCTAGACCACTGTTTCATTTTTTAACGAGCTTGACATAGAAACAAGAACTATGATCGTAAGCTCTGTTTCATTTTTTAATGAGGTTGCTACAGAGACGCGAAACTATCATCAATTGGTTTCATTTTTTAACGAGCTTGAAATCAAAAAACCATGCTCAAAGGATGGTTTCATTTTTTAATGAGCTTGAAATCAGAAAACCTATGCTCAAATCTCTTCTTGATCACGGCTTCAAAGAGGACAATGCTCTAGAAGGACACCATATCAAAGGACAAAACTTGATCATGGCCTCTAAGAGATCTTCATTTGACGGAAGAAACACACTCTGGAAGGACACCATGTCGAGAGTCGCGACAGGGGTAAGGATATCAAGCTCTGAATACCCTATCAAAGAGATAACCATGTCAACTACCAGATCAAATTCATCAGAAGCTAAAGTCATGGGAGACAACGCCACATAATTGACCTGTGGCAGGGGTGATACCGTCTACATACAAGAACCATTTAAGGAGGTCATTGAGGTCAAGTCAAGACCAATGAATGAAAGTTGATCAATAGTTACAAATCTTCCATCACGAGGGAAAGATATCACACGAAAAAGAGTGGACACGATAGCTTTCATGGCATAGACATAGTCTCACCCAAGGATCAAAGAAAAATCCAAGGGGTCTTGGACTACCATGACATCAATAAAGCCAGTTTTCCCTCCCAAAGTTACAGGAAACTGAGGAAGGGTCCCTAAAGGTTGATTGGTTCTCCTGTTAAAAGCTAACAAATTCTGCGTAACCAGGGCAAGTTTAGGACAACCCAAAGCTTGCCAATCAAAAGAGGACAAAATACTAACATATGCACCTTCATCTATCAGCGTCTGAGAACGTCCCGACCACAAATTTGTACTATAATCTGAAAAGGAATGTGAGAGGGAAGACGAGGTCCTGTTAGCACACCCCAATTAAAAATGATGGCCTCATTACTTGGAGGAGGTTCCATTGGAGAAAGAGGAATGCCCCCCCCGACACGATAGATTTTGTATCAACGAGAAAAACATGGGAAATATCGGGTTTAATCTCTAGCGGGAGAGTAGGATCGATTGATAATGACGTCAAATCGACTACTTGGGTTTCAATCTCCAAGGGTACAATGGGGTCGACAGGTGGAAATGGATCGACCGCTTGGGTTTCACTCTCTAGCGGGAGAGTGGGATTGACCGAGGATGGGATTGAATCAACCACTTTGTCAACTGGTTCAACTAAGGACGTGACTAGATTGACTACATGATCAACTGGACTGACTGATGAAGGGGCCGGATCGATCATTCCATCAACTATAGGTGGGTCAAGAGTAAGCTTGCGATAAGCACCTGAAAGTTGGGGCTATGAAACAATCATGTCTTCCAGTAATTTCGAGGCTTCGTCCATATGAGGGCAAAGGTGAGTTAGATGACTCCCTTTGCATAACATACACAGGAACTTGACTCTACTTTTCTTCTTCCCAACGGTATCTTGACTAGTTGACGGGAGGTCATCAACATGCTGTTCAGAAGTTGTCGACATGGGTTGGCAAGGTTGTGTAGACCATGCTTCTATAACCTTGGATAGACCAGGGAAATCCTTAAGAAGATGGCTAACCTTACAAAGCTTGCAAGGGTACTTGGGCTTACGTGTTGTTTGGATGATCTTGGCATCATCAACACTCCCAACACAATTAACAATAACTAGTTTCTTTCCAACATGTTCGACAATGGTTGGAAGTTTGGACCCTTGTTTATTTTCTTCTTCTTATTATTTTGTTTCTTCTTCTTCTTATCCACCGAGTTACTAGCTTTATATCTTTCACTCGGCGAAGAAGATGAAATGGAAGAAGACCTTGCAAGTGAAGAAGGCAAAGACGATCTTACTAGTGAAGAAGGTGAAGGATCAACATGAGGTTGATGTTCTTGGGGGGAAGTGCTTACAAATGAAGCACTAACTGCATTCGAGACTACTTGAGTGGAAAACAACCATACCGGTAATCCAATTGTGAGACCTGGAAGGCTCAAAGTAGCAATGTGAGGAGGACCAATGTTTCCGTAAGAAGGAAAAACAAAAGGTTCCCCTGGAGAAGAGGTTCCTTCATTGGTCATTCCAGGAATTGACACCATTAAAAACAAAAAACCAACCTAGAGTCCACTAGGGAAAACAAACAGGACACACTAAAAATATAGTAAGCAAGCAAGCAAACAAAAACTTCTCACAATGAGTACACTAGTTGTTGATGAAATCTAACGTCGTGGGAACAAAGTGATAAGGGGTTGAGATAGAGCGGGTGGAAAAGTTACATTGATGAACTGATTAACGGAATTACACCCTGGTGCAAGCTCCCACACATAATTGTGGGTATACCCTCCAAGGAGCCCGAGTGAGTTTGGCCAATGTAGATTCCAGGTACCGTGAAGAATTTCTCCTCCACAGTCACCTCGTGTAAAGACCCTAAAGAGATAGGCTACTAAGGTTACCAACCACTACAGTGACATCTAGGGAAATAGTCGATAGTCCGATCCACGCGTAAGGGAAGGGTATCTAGCCCGAAATCAACTTGAAAGGCTTCCACTCGTAATTGTGGGTATACCTTCAAGCGACCCCCATAATATGCACAATCTCTACACCAAGACAAACAAAGTAGGGTGAGTAACTCTGCCAGTCTCAATGCGACCTCAGGTTGGATCCTTGTGTGAGAAGGGCTTCCCAGGACAAAATGTAGCAAGTGGATTTCACCGCTCCCTAACTCAAGATTCTATATTTGTTTGCATCTTTGGAAAGTTATCTTTCACACCTATTCCAAAGCCCTACAACTAATCTAATGTAGGTTTGCTACCAGAAAATATAAAAATGTCTAATCAATTTTTATAAGCACTTTATTTTTAAGGCTGTTGTTACTCAAAAGGAAAATGGCGTGGACAATATGATGTTTTGACCGACTCAAAAGTTATGCAAAGAGATGAAGATGCAATATTTTCATTTCGATGAAATCTATGCTATGAGAAATAGAAAACATTTATCATTCCCAGATGCACAATGTCCCAAAATTTATTAAACTCGTCAATATCAAGATTCTCAAGAAATGAGCAAAATAGACTGTACACCAATACACGATTCATGCCCCCCCAAAAATCATTTAATTTAGCTACTTCAAAAGCAAGGATGCCCCCAATCTAATGAAAAGAAATAAATAAGATTTTTGTTTCAAAGATAGCTAAAAAAATATCAAATCACTTCAAAACAAAAACAACCCAAACAAAGTTTATCTTTTAACACGAGTTATTCATAAAAAAGAAGTGTTCTTTTCACTAAACAATTCTAAAGAAAAACAAGGATTTGTAACTGAAAGATACTCAAAGCAAGAGACCAAATATTTCAAAAGAAAACCGAGCATGACTAAAAGCAGTTTCAAAGCTGTCAAACAAACTGTAAACAGATCATAATCAAACCCAAAAATTCACCCCAAAACCAAATCCAAGATCTGGGTAAGGAAAAACCATCAAAAAAACAAAAACAAATTACAATCGCTGCAAGCTGTAGACTAACATAGTGTGTTGATCCTTGATTTTCATAGGCCAGAGAACCAATACAATGCGGAAACGCCGCACTGTGTCAAAAAGGAAGGGTGTGAAAATCAAATATCATCGCACCGTCCCTCAAAGCAGGGGGCGAAAATCAAAGTAAAAATAAAAAAATAAAAAGTAAGAAGGTTTTTCCAGTGAACTTAAACAGTCAAAGAGTCAATTTAGATCTGCCAGTGACTCAAAAAATAGAATCTAGGAAATCAAAGCAAGAAAGTAAGACAAACTAGGAAAACAATCCGTTCCCCAGTGGATTTGCCAATTTTGTTATCAGGCTAATTGTTAAGTGCGGACACAAATCAATCCCCCTAGATCCACCTAGATCTAGAAAAAAACAAGATAGGACATGGCATTTTCCATAAGATCTAATCATCGAATTTAATATCAAACACAAGATGCATGACATACCTTTGAATATCGCTTCCTTATATCTTTGTTGTCCTCGCTCTGCTCTGGTTCTCTTGTGATATTGGATCTACAATGACACAAACCAACCAAAGTGAAAGCAACAATAGTATACTCAATGAAAGATTATACATGTGATCAAGGAGTCATGTAATAAAATGAGAATGATTTTATGAGAAAAAAACATGCCACTGTATTATATAATGTGGAAGAAAGATACAACTAGATGCCTTGATGTTGTCAGGTTCTTTTCAACAGTTCCTTTCTTCCCACACACTTCTAATCCATGGATTTTGAGACTGTAGATCTGATAGCTACTCACAATCTATCTTGAGAAATAAAATCTCAAAGCCAACATACAAGCTCCAAAAAGTCCAAGCTACAAAACTCAATAACAAGCCAATCTAACTTTCTCCATGAGAGCTCCTCTCCTTTTATAAGCTGAAGAGGATAAGGTGAGGAGGTTAGGATGATCCCACAAAATCATGAAAGTGAGTAAGATCCAAACCATTCGGAGGCCACCTCACCATAGAAGATTCTCCTTCTAGAAGCATCGAGAAGACACTCATGTTTCCCACGTACATGAATTTCTGCACCCTAGCTATAGAACAACCTATGGAAACTCCACAACCTAGATATAGAGCAAGGTGTGGAAATCAGGCATTTCCACACCCTGTGTATAGTAAAACCTGCAGAAATCCTCCTTAATAGGGTTTTTACAAAGGAAAATACAACTTCTTCTCTCAGGAAAAGTCATTCTCCCTTCTTTCTTCAGGAATTCAGGCCACTAACCACTCTGAAGGTAACAAATAGGTTTACATCATTAATGATCACAGGGATGGCGAAAACAATGTGTAACAAGGTGAGGTCTTAGTTTAACTTCAGTCAGTAGGTTGTAATAAGGGTGAATAGGGGGAATACTTCGGTGAAAAGGGTGTAGAGGTATGTCGCGGACATCAGGTCTTCCAACAGCCCAAAGAGGAAAGACTTAAAGACAAGATCTTCTTGAAATTCAAATCTTAGAGAAACTGAAAGAAATTATAACAACATTACAATCAAACATTTATCATAACACAGTCGCAACAATCCATGTGAATTAGTCATCATGAGTCCTCTCAGTAACAGAGGCAAATAAGCTAGAGTAAGAAAGCTGAATTTCATTAAACAAGAAGTCTCAAATACAGATACATAGCCAAACAACCAGAAGTTTCATTAAAACTTTACAATACGTGAGCTTTTCTCTACCATTGACCTTTAACAAAATATAAAAACTGAGTATTTATTCTCATAACAACCTACCAACACCAGGAGAGTGACCTAGCTATAGCAATCAAAGCTTTGCGTTTGTATCTTCTTCTGTCAAGCTACACTTGCACTCCTCTATCAGACGCAAGATCAGATCGGTATGGCTTTGACAGGGAAATCCATCCACAGGGGTACCACAGGCTGACCGCTCCAGAACCTCCATGCCTTCCATTTATGGATTGAGTCGAGGTTTCAACTTCCTACTCAATTTACATTAACTGCTTTTCCCTAGAGAGTGGCCGAGACAAAATGCTCAGGGTATGACCACGTGCCTGCTCTCCAAGGCTCAGAAGCTAGCCTCCTTTCCTCTAGACCCTCCTCGATGTAACCCAGGGCCATGACCCTATGCTAATGACATCCCGACATTTCGCGTTTCGAGGGTTTTCATATGGCTCACCTTCAGATTTCCCGATATCAAAATCGACGAAATCGCTTATCTGACCGACAGTCGGATCTGCTTCTCAACCAACGGTTGCGATGCTTCCTCTAGATTCTGAAATAGTCCTCTATACATGACTGGGGGCCAGATGATTCTCCTAAACCTTACTTTCACATGACGATGGGCCGTGACTTAGCACCTATCTCCAAAGGAATTTCCATATTTTTCTTTTCGGGGATTCCTGCATGCTAGACTTTAGAATTACCGATCCACGAAACTGCGAAATCTCTGATCAGGCACCACGTGCTCCTCTAGTTTAGATGACCCAGATTGATTTCGTGATTTCGTGCTTTGCAACATTTGCTTGTGGCTCAAATCAAAACCCCCAAAACCCAGTTCCACGACATTTCTTAATCCACTGCCACCTGTCCTCCCTGGATCGGATGACTCCCACGAATCTCAGGTTTCAAGACTTCGACATATCAACATATCGACACATCGACAATCGTCACATTGGGACTTTCATGCATTCCTCACTTAAATTCTCCTGAATCTCATTTCCCCAAATACTTGGATCAGTTGACACCTGTCCCCTTCAAGATCAACGACTCATGTTGATTTCAGGTCTCAGGAGTTCGGATCCTCGACGAAAAACTTTAACAACATTTCGAACTCCCGATTCCCGTGATAATTTTCAACTGTTGATCTCTCCCAATGAGATCCACGACCCATATTTAATATGTGCTCGACCTTTGATTTCGGGCCCACTCTGGCGCTAACCTTCACCCAACTTTGACCTTTCGAAAGAATGTGAGCCATCGATCGATAATCCTGATTGGATCTCCACCATTGAAAGGTTAAAAAACAGCCTTCTGCTTGATTTAAGTCCATACCAGCCCGCTCTAAGTGCTGCGTTTGTGATTATGGCTATGGTTTATGTGAACAATTACCTCGACGATTGACTGAGGGATCGAGAAAACAAATGATCTGTGACATAGGTAAAGAGAGAAGTGATCAACTTAGAGAAAACAAGAAAGAATAGGGTCAAGAATTCTCAGGTAGGACAACACATAACAAAAGGTCGCTCAAACGATCGAGGGCAGATGTAGTGCGAACTACAATATGAAGGGAAAAAACTAAGAATGGATCTGGGAAAGGAGGATAGACAGACACAAATACAGACTTAGGTAGAAACCACAAAAATCTAAGGCTTTGATAAGTTTATGTGATAACACACTAGAAGAAATAAGGCTTCAGTTCCTTTGTCACAACCTTCCACTCTACTTCAGCCAGAAATGATGGTTTCCCATCCATCTACAAAGAAGGTGGCCCCACCACTTCCACCTCCAGTACACGAGTTTCTTTTGAAGACAACTCCTATAGAAAATGAAATTCAGTTGAACATAGACATGGAAACCATGTTTGGAAAGTTAAATATAACGATCCCTATGACATAAACGTTGAAGATCCCTTCTATGAAGAGGGAAGTCTTGAAGTTATTAAACGTACCAACCAAAAAGGAGGATCCTCCGATCATCTTGAACACCATGTATCTTGATCGACAGAAGGATAATAGCCCTCCATTTTATCTTTCTTTGGGAATGAATGGCCTTTGTTTGAATAATTGTATGCTGGACTCTGGAGCCTCAACAAATGTAATGTCCTTGAAAGTAATGGAACAAATTGGTTTGGAGGTGACCCGACCTTATGGAAATGTTTGTGGTATTGATTCCAAGAAGGTCAAGGTTTACATGATTTGTGAAGATGTTGAAGTTTACCTAATTTTATTCCCTCATAAAGCCCTCATTATGAACATAGTTGTGATTAATGTTCCAAATTCTTGGGGTATTCTTCTATCAAGAAGTTGGTCCGCTGCTCTTGGGGGTTTCCTCAATATGGATCTTACCCACACACATATTCCTTTGAGAGATGGAACTTTTGAGATTTTATACAGTCAAGAGCAGGCTGAAAAGCATGTGATGGACCCCAATAATCCTGATTACATGAGTGAGTGCGAATTTGATGTACCTCATCGTATTATTGAATATTATCCTTCGGACCTGCCTTTCACGCAGGAATATTGCATAGATATAATACTCGCAAGGAAAAATGAGTACAAGGAGAAGCTTGCGAAGCTCTAGGGGAAAGAGCTAGGGTCCATCCAGATATTAAATAAATAAAATAAAGAGAATATAAAGCCATTGAAGATGTAGTTGATACATAGCCTCCTTCCTATCCTTACATCGAAGATATACCTTACATCAACTACATTGAAGGAAGTATTGCATTCACGTGGGACAAGAGGAAGGGAAAGCCTAAATAAGATCAAAAGGATAAAATTTCTTGGCTTGGCCCTTATATCGTCAAAATAAGTCCTAAAAAGAGAAGAATTATTTGATGGCCTTGGAATGGAGAAAGATTCTATTACTAGTAGATGGGTCTCTTCTCTAACCCTACATTCATGGCACTTTACTTCTTTAGGCCCCAGGCCCTAGGTAAGCAGGTAGGTCATCTTGCTTTCCTTTCATTTGTATCTTGATTGTTCATGGTAGTTTAGTTGCATTTCATTTTTCATTTTTCTCTACTTGCATTTTGCTTTCATCATATTACATGTTTAGTTTAGGAATTTTTGAAAAAATGCAAAATTTTCTTTCTACATTAGTTTTTATTTTGAGATTTGATATATATGGATGAAGGGTGATAGAACCACCCTATATTTTACAATTTTATGTTTCAATGTAGGCACAGGTCCACCAGGAGATGTTGCGGTTCTCATGCACTTTACGACGAGTAAATGTCCCCAAGTAGGAGTCGGATGTTATCCCCAATTCCTAGGGATAACTAAGGATATGATGTCTCGAGGCCCTTAGGTTGTAGACATGGAGTATCGAGAGACATATTAACCACCAATGTCCACTTGCACATATAGAGCCCCACTTCACCACCACAGATCTCAGGTTCATCATGAGGGTATCCACTATTGAGGAAAAGGTATGGAAAACCTTACTCCAACATTTTCAGATCTTTCCGGGATAAGAAAATATGGTTGGGAATGTCACCCGGGGTTTATAGCCTAAAAAAAAATCGCTTAATCCACGAGTATTAATTACAAAAGACCAAGGTTGGTTTTTATGTGTTGTATATATCAATGCAAAATATGTAAACTTAAACAAAGTTACATGAAAGTGTACAAACATTATACAATGTATATATGGAGATCAAAGAAAAAGAATGAACCAGATCATTAAAACACATGTGTGAGACTAAAACAATAATCTGATTTTTCATTTATTTCATTGTGAGATACAAGACCAAGTTCTCTCTACAAACCCCTGTGAGGGTAGGGACCAAAATCAAATTTAGAAGCCTTCGATGGGCACCATACAAAAATACTCTGACAACCAAGAAGAAAACTGAAGCTAAAGATATGGATTAGCCTGCCATAAAATAATGTCACCGGACTCTGCAAGATATTCTTTATCAGTCATGAAACTCGATTCATGAACAAAAAAAAATACATAGAATGTCAAGGGTAAAATCACGAAGGTGGGTAACACTTTTGTGAGAATTGGGTCTCCAAAATTCATAGAAACCGTTTTTTGGCTGAACTAATATTTCTTTTGGCCAAACCTTTGAACGTCAAATCGAACGGTACCGTGACGATGCCCTCGATTTTTGTGTACAATTTTATCCGAACATTTTTTTTTCATTCGGTAACATCTTTTTAGCTGAAAGATAGTTCATCCAAACAATTTGTTTGGCCGAAAAATTACTAGCGAGACATATTTTTTTTTCGACAACTTCTTTTCGACCGAAAGGTCTTTCATCCGAAAAAACCTTTCAGCTAAAAAATGTTTTATATATTACCCACACATTGGTCAGTCCATCCTTTTGAAGCTACTAACTGCATGGTGTAGTAGGTCGCTATTGTCGATGGTGGTGCTGTCGTTGGTGGTGCTGTGGTCGCTGGTGGTGCTGTGGTCATTGGTGGTGTTGGAGCTACTGACTGTCAGGTTTTGTTGGTGCTGTTGTCATTGGTGGTGCTGTCGCTATTGGTGTTGGCAGTGTTGTTGTTGCTGATGGTGCTGGTGTCAAAAAACATAGTGTATTAAAAGAACAGTGAATTAAGCACAATGAATTCACTGTGCTTAATTCACTCTGCTCTGTCGTTGTTGGTGTTGTTGGTCGCTGTTATAGAATGTATGCTATAGTTTTTTAAATTAGTGTAATTATTCTGTTAAACAGTGAATTAATCACAATGAATTCACTGTGCTTTTTAAGCACAGTGAATTCAACACAGTGGATTCAAATTGTGCATGTAAATCTATTTGCCAAAGTTTGATGTAAATCTAGTTTGCATGGAAAAGAGATTGATGCATCCTTGTTTCCCAAAACCAATCTCACAAGTTAGCATCAAATACAAATTAATTATAAGTGTGTGGGTTATCAACAATCTGATTCATGCAAAGAGAAACTAGATACCATGAATATTGAAATTCTTCAAACCAATAAAAATTTGTCATTAGAGTTTAAGAAGTGTTGATTTTTAGGTGAAATATTAACCATGCATATGAAAGTGAAGGGATTATTTCTCCATAAAACAACGAGTGTTTACCCATTCAAAATAGTGTTAGAAATGAGTTAATATTAAACAAGATCAGATTCTTATTTACTTCACCTATTTACACATCTAAATATAGGAATATACCATTAGATTTCATATATGATATTATACCATTAGATTTCATATAGGATAATATAGGTCATTGCTAGTGTTTCCAACTTTAATATGAATCGTTTTAATTCTAAGTGCTAATATATTATACTCTAGTGTGTGTATATTATATTTATGCCAAATGATTTAAATATTATGTGTGTTAAACCAAGGAATCGACAAACCCTTAAATACTAGCACTTGGGAAATGAAATGTTCCAACAACAAATCGAAATTGTTCTAGGACTTAAACCATCAATTAGGTTCTAGAATTGTATAAGGTCCTAAATTAATTGAAACAACAATCAAATAGTGTGCCATGAATATGTATTTAATCTTTAGAAATATGAAAAACTTTAATCATTCACAA
>JASDQU011025930.1:5778-16366 GCA_032191745.1 Picea mariana
AAAAACATCCTTAGATATGACCATAAACAAATTTTGTTCCTTACAATTGTGCCTTGGAAAATATTGGTCATCACAATTATAAAAAAAACCTTGAGTTGGAGTTCTACCATTTCATCCTGCATTAATTTATGGATCTTGAGGGGAGTGGGAAGAAGGGCAGGGTTGATAGTTCGAGTGAGAGGAACAAATGAAGGTTTGCAGGTCTGAGTGGAGATAATTTGTTGGGCTTCCTTAGCACGTTGAATAGCTTCCAACCATGTGTGAAGGCGAGCCATGAAGACCCAGGCTCAAATTTCCTCTTTGAGGCCACAGATAAAACATTCTCAGAAGAAGGCATCATACGTGCCATCCATTCTAAAAGCCAAGTGTTCAAAGGCATATATGAAGTCTTCCACTGTGCCAATTTTCTTCAACTTGGTCAAATGACCAAGATAGTGGGTGTCAATGTCGAAGCGGTCATATAGCTCTACCACAAATAGAGTCCAAGAAGCATACCCATGGCGAGTATTTCTACGCCATTGCCACCATTTCCAATGTTCTAGATCCAAATATAGAACACCATAATGAAGTTTGGCCAGATCATTAGTGATTACATGCAAGGAGAAATAATGTTCCATTTGAGTGACCCAACCAGTGGGATCCGATCTGTCAAATTGTTCACTTCAACTCAGGGAAGACGGGGGTCACGAGGAAGGGAATTGGAATTAAGGACCATATTATGGGAATATTTCTCACCTTCAAAGTGGGAAGGTTGTTCAAGAGAGGGAGATATAAGGGTCTGTGTCAACCACTAGGTGAGGGAGGACAAATCACCCTTAACCTTTGTCAATTCACCTATAACTTTGGCCTCGAAGGTGTCCAAGTGAGAATTATTGGAAGCCATTTTAGAGGTCAGTCTTTGGATGTCTACCTTGCGCTGTTTGGATTCATCTTGTAGGTGAAGGAATTATTGGTTGCGAGTGGTGGCCATGGGTGAATGAGGGGAACGAAAGAGGGCAAGTGAGACCATAGAAAAAAGAGTGAAAATGATATATATGAATATGTTCAATGAAAAAAGAGGAATGCAATGAGATAGGTGTCAAATAATAGTGTCGGGAAGGGGCCGGGTGCATGGGAAAAAGGGTTGAAAATGACAGGTGCCAACTGCGATCAAGACAGAGAGAAGAATCCAATGGGATAGGTCTTAAATAATGGGGCAGGCATGATCCATTTTATTTTTTTTACTCCTGCGGAGTTATACTCTGATCTAAAGAATAATGTAGTGTTGAAATGGCAAAATTCTTAACAGGAATAAATGTGTAGTAGTTTCACAACTAGAATGTAAGAGGTAAGGTTGCACGACAATATAATTTGTCTGTTTGGTTTCTATTTTCGTCCTAATGGTTAGGGTATTTAGGGTTTCTAGAGACAAGGGCTTTCCTTGTGCTATAGATCTCTGTGCGGGTCAAATAGTATTACTTGGCCCAATATCTTAGGGCACCAACTAAGGAGGCTAGACCGTGCCCTTATCCGTACTACCTAACTACCCAAGTACTAGAGAGTATCTTCTTGAGTGTTTTTCTTGGTGACACTATAGAAGTCAGGTGACCAATGAGTTTATCTACGAAGGACTTCAGAGTATCTAGGCCAAATCTGTATACATGTTTTGTCTGATACGCTACCACTCGAAGGGTTACCACCATAAGTTACAAGGGTGACAAACAATGTGCGTTTAATTACCACTTGTAGTTCATGCGTGTATGCTTTCCCAACCGCATATTTATGTGCTAAATGATAGATCTTTGTAGCTTTAAGATGCCAGAATACGTCTCTACCCAAAAAAAAATTACCAACAATTTTTTCCAAGAATGATGCTCTGATACCACTTGTTAGGTACCAGATCTATTATATTATCATAAGCAAAAATATTGCAGTGAATAACAATGGATTCAAAAACAGAAAATAGAGATACTATAGAGAATAACAACATGACAACAAATAGATGGATTCCACAACACCAGAATAATACCTTTATTTATAGGAAACAATGTTCACTTGCCTTTTCGAGGGGAAAACCTCCATCATAGTAGAGTTGTATTACAATAATTCTCAAGACAAATCCCTCTCATACCTTTTACTCTTATTTATACTAATTCTATCTTTTAAACAACATTCTAGAGGAAGATCTTTCTAGAAGCGAAAACTTCTATCAGGTATTTTTACATTGACTTGTTCACATTTATTAAATAGGCCTTATTAAATAGTATCGACCTTTATTACATGGAAATATATTATTCTACCTACATGAAAAGTTAGGGGATTAGGTCCCCAACACAAACTAAAAATTCAGAACAACAAGCACATCTTCCAAGACTGCCAAGATTATAGGTACAAAGACATCAATAAGACTTTGGAAATGGTTCTTCTTCCAACAATGAATCATCCTCTTCAACAAAAAATAAATGAAAAAGAAGTATAAGGGAAATTTATCAGCATAACAATGAATTTGAACAACAAAGTCATTTTTCCTTTCTATCATGTCAATCAATCTTTTTTGAAGAAGTAGTAAAAAATGAACATTGGGTAGAACCAATGAATGAGGAAATTGAAGCCATAGAAACGAACAAGACTCGGGATCTTGTTGAGCTTCCAATAGACAAATCCAGCATAGGATTTAAGTGGGTTTACAAAACAAAGCTAAATGAAAAAGGAAAGATAGAGAAGGATAAGGCAATGTTGGTTGCAAAAGGTTTCTCCCAACAACCTGACATAGATTATGGAAAAACCTTTGCTCCTATAGCAAGGTTAGACACAGTAAGGACCATTTTAGCTACAACAAGTCAAAACAAATGACAAGTATTCCAGTTAGATGTTAAATTAGCCTTCTTGAATGACATTCTGCATGAATAAGTGTATGTGGATTAACCACCTAGTTTTGAAGTCAAAGGACAAGAGGACAAAGTGTATAAGTTGAAGAAAGATTTGTATGGTTTGAAGTAAGCTCCAAGAGCATGGTACAATCGAATTGAATCTTATCTAATCGACAATGGATTCAACATGAGTAGTAATGAACCAACACTGTATATAAAATCAGATCATGAAGGTAAAATTCTCATTGTTTTCCTTTATGTTGATGATATGATTTTTACAAGTAATATGATGTTAAAATAATTTAAAGTTGCCATGAAAACAGAGTTTGAGATGATTGATCTTGGACTCATGAAATTTTTTTGGGAATAGAAGTTGAGGAATATGCTCATAGTATTTGTCTATCAACAAAGGTACGCTACAAACGTTTTGAAAATTTTTAGAATGGATAAATGCAAGCCAACAAAAACTCCTATTTCATTAGGAACTAAATTGAGCAAACAAGATGAAGGCTCAATAATTGATCCAACTTTATATAAGAGGCTAGTAGGTAGTCTCATGTACTTTACTACAACTAGACCTGATATAATATTTGCAACAAGTTTTGTTTCCAGATTTATGGAATCTCCCAAAGATTCTCACTGGAAAGTTGGAAAAAAGAATACTAAGATATGTTGCAGGGACACTTAACTTTGGTTTGTGGTACACAACTTATGAAGATTATTCACTTGTAGGGTACACAAATAGTGATTTTGTAGGCAGTTTAGATGACCAAAAATACACATCTAGTTATGCCTTTTCATTTGGGTACCAATCTGATTTCATGGGCATCCAAGAAACAACCCATAGTTGCAATATCTTCAGTAGAGGCAGAGTATGTTGTTGCAACTTTAGCATCTTGTCAAGTTGTATGATTTAAAAGACTCTTGAAAGATTTGACACATATGGAAAATGAACCAACTCCTATTTTCTGTAATAACAACTCAGTGATTGCATTATCAAAGAATCACGTGTTTCATAAGGAAAACAAACAAAATGACACTCGCTTTTACTTCATCCAAGAACTTGTCAATAATGGTGATATTTCTCTTCAATTCTCTAGATCAAGAAATGAACTAATAAACATTTTTACAAAAGCATTAAGAAAAAATGTTTTTGAATTTCAAAGAAAGTAATTGAACATTGTAATTGCTCATGAATATAACAATTCAGATTAAGGGGAAGTGTTAAGTAATCTCTAACTGTACATTCTTGTATGCCAACTCATTGAGCTAAGTCGTAGTTAAACGTTTGTTTATGTTCCATTCAATTATTGTTTAGCTAAGTCGTAGTTAGACTTTTGTTTATGTTCCATTCAATTATTTTTACTCTAGTTATTGAGAGATCCATTGACTCTGTTTTGAAATCTATGTATCCTATTTAATTGATAGACGGTTACAAGTTCTCCTTCAATCTGTTTCTTGTTTGTTGGTTTTTTTTATCTATGAACTTTATCAATAAGACATTTTTTTATTAAAAAATAATAAAATTATTTATTATTATTATATTAATATTAATATTAATATTAATATTGTAAAAAACAAACAGTCACAATTGTGTTCAAAACTGATAATATTAGGTGTGCAGGGATGTAGATCGATTTACAAGTATTTTGTAAATGGAAGGAAATATTTTGATAATATTAGGTGTGCAGGGATGTAGATCGATTTACAAGTATTTTGTAAATAGAAGGAAATATAAAAATAGGGTTTCACATTTGATTCTTATCCAGATTTACCCGTGTCCCAGGCTTGTAGAGGTGGCAGACGGAAACCATTGCCTATTCCGCCAGTCCCAGGTTTTGTCCCACGATTCTTTACAGTCCAAATTGCGATCTGAACAATAGAAATTTGGAGAACATTTTTTTACTTATCGGATTATTGTCAGACTTGGGAATATTTGAGTTCACCGTATCAATCTCCGCTTCTAGGTCAACTACTTTCTCGTGCAATAACCAGCGGGGGGCGTCGGTGGGTCCTTTTCTGAAAGGATTTCTGAAATGTCGTCCGTTAGAATATAATCTTTGAGATATTGCATCCTCGGGCATTTGTGGGAAAATCAGGCTACAGAAATTTGATATCGATTATCATGGCCGGCTCGTACTCGACGGTACTGGCTGTCACAATTGCTGTCAACGCGTTGCACTGTTCCATTCACCAATAATATCTTTCCTCGAAGTAGCGTTCGACATCATCCTTCAATCGATTAGCGAAGTCGTGAAGAAAACGTTAACGGTGGATAAGTTGTAAAATGCAAGTAAAGTGTTTTTCTCTGATATCACATCAGAGACTATTCACCACCTTTCCTGTCTCATTTTAAATTCTATGAGGTTTATATGTTTTTTAAATTCTATGAGGTTTATATGAGGTTTAAATTCTAATGCATCAATTGAAAATCACTCTCATAGAGGTTATGCTTTTTATAAAACATAGTTAATTGAGATTAGAAGTGACAAAAGCATGTGTATTGTACATTTGATTTTCTTGCCCAAATTCTTATAAGTTGCTTTGCTTGGACCTTTGATTCAAACACATATCATTAAAGTATGCACTATCATCCTTATTCTAATGGATCAATTGAAAATCATTCTCATAGAGGTTATGGTTTCTATAAAACATATTTGATCGAGATTAGAAGTGGCAAAAGTATGTGTTTTGTACTTTGATCCTCCTATGACCAAATTCTTATAAGTTTCTTTTCTTGGACCCTTGATTCACACTCATGATCGAACTCCAATAGTAAATTGATACTCCTAATAATATTGCATGAATGTTTCACTTTATGTTCGCTTCTTTAGTGGGTATTCTTGAGAAACCTAATGGATCACCAACCCCTCATCCTCCTACATCGATTACAAGGAAATGCAACTATCCTTTAAAGCTCCTTAAAATATTCATGTTGAAATTCCTTTTCTTATTTAGTGGCTTCTCCCTGATTGGATACGCCTATGTTGTAGCATATCGACATCACTAATACTCCCCTCCTCTCTTTCCCTCACTAAAGGGATTGCTAGATAAGTTCAACAAGGTAGTGGGATGTGTGATTTAATTTGTGTTTTTGCGTTTAGGAAAATAAGAGATAAAATTCTATTGATCGATGCAATAGATTCATTACCTCAACATCAACTCTTCCAACACACATATAGCATAACAACCTATAAAATGTTCAAAATCCATCATAAAAAAATGGATAGAACAAAAAAATATATATTGTATAATAATTCATAGTGTCCAAAAACATCACAAACAATGACCCTAACCAATAACATCACTAATGATCTAGACACCAATCCATCCATTTCTAGCCTCTCACTTGATCTATTTTGTCCATCGAGGTTGTTATGGATATTGTAAAATACCTAATTAAAAATAAGGACAATATACATAAAATGGAATTTGACTCATTATTATGGGGCTTCAATAAATATATGGATCTCTATAAAAAAATGAATATGACATCTCATTTCATGGGAAATGATATCGGGTTAATGATTTTGTAATACCTTAGTTTTTATCCCTACACCAATAATATAAACATGTACATGATGAATGGCTATAAGCTAGAAAATGTAATTTGTAACTGAACATTGAATGCTAATAAAATACATTGTAGGATATAGAATAGGAAGAATAAAGAATGGGGGCATGTGACTCTACAGGAGTGGAAAGAAAGGTGGCTAATGGGGTTAAGGGGGACAAATAAAGATAATATTATTTGATTAATAAGCTAAATCCCTTAACCATGCTTAATCGATATTCCTTAATCCTTGGGATTAGTGATAAGAGTTGAAAAACATGTACTTTCCATGAATACACATGGTTTCTTAGTAACATGCAAGTTTTCCTTTGCCTTTTGTTATCACACTAAGTTGCCTTGGGTCTTTATCCCTTAGTTTTAAATTTTTGTAAGCCTTTAGATTTTTTAATTTTGATTTGTTTCTTAAAGTGTGATTTACTTAGGTTACCTTGAATAAATAAAGGCTTAATTCATGACTCAATTTTTGACACTCACATAGATGTTTGGCCTAGGTCCATTTTCTTGGCTTATGTTTTGACCCACTTCATGACTGGACATTAAGCCTGACTCAGCCCATGACTCACTTGACTTGAGAGGTCACTCTCCTCACTCATACCTTCTTATCCTTGCCATGTTGTCTCTTTGTCCTCTTGTAATGGTCAAATCAACTTTTTGAAAAAGGAGTGTTGCCAACTCACTAGGAGTTTTCGCAGCGCACTCCCCATCCTTCATCATTTGCTATGATTCGTTATCATAGTGATGATGTCATGTCTACCTTATTTTCAACACCTTGGTTAGTTAAAGATGGCTTCGAGGATTTGATATTTATGAGATTATTAACAGTTTTCAAAGTTTTGAATGTTCAAAGCTCGGTGCTACAAAAACTACCAGTTTGGACCAATTGGTAGTGGCACTACAGGATCAGATGCTGACATGGATTTGGAGGTTGAGATGATCATGATACTCTCCTAAACATTTTCATAACTCCATGTTATCATCTATTTCCCAGGTATCCCATGGTTTCCCTCCTCTGCATATCAATTTCGGGTAGTAATTATCGTTTGGAGTTTTTGTAGCGATTGTGTCTGTAGAAATGGAAGAGGACCCTTCCCTCATTATTTCTATCAATATTTCTTTCACATAAACTTGCAGTCACCATCACCTAGTTTTCAGTCATAAGACATCTACTCGCCTTGCTCCTGAGTCTTGAGTGCCTAAGAAAACTTTACCTCTTGTATGCACATCGTGCTACCTAAAATCATTGTTGAAACCACGTTGCCTTTTCCCCTGCTTCCTCTATCATTTTAATTGGAGTGGTTTTCAACCCAGTTTTCAAAGACCATCACGGTGATTTCCTTCATCTATTTCCATTCTTCAGTTTGAGAGCTGTAAGCAGTTAAGGGGAGGGAAATTTGCAGCCATTGTTTTCCAAACCCAACAAGCAGTTTGAGTTAGGGGAGAATCCTGGGTAAAGAAAACCATTGTTCACTATCAATTCCTTATTGAGTTCTGACTCCAATTTCTTTCATAGCCTTCATTGCACCTTAAATTTTAACCTCTCATCCCAATCTATGGAGACACCTCAGAAGAAGAAATATCACAAGGGAGGTACTGTGGTTAGAACTAAACCTGCAGACATGCATTTATTTGAGGCAGATCCCATGGTTAGAGAATTTTTTCAAAGGGTGGGCTGCCTTTCTTTCTGCAAAAACATGCAGAGGGGTCATCTTGAGGTGGCAAGAAAATTTTCCTTACATTTTGATGGCCTGAAGACTAAGGTAGGGGACCTAGAGTTTGAGGTGTCTGAGACCTCTATTTCAGCAACCATAAGGATTCCTATCATAGGAGATAAATGGTTTAAATCCATGGCTTTGAATGTAACCTTTTCCAAAGACTTTCTTAAGGCAGAGTATCAAACTGACAACTTGTCCAAAGGGGTACCAAGAAGTTGTCTAGTTGAAGAGTTTGATAAAATGTTGAAGATCAACCAAAGATACGTCACATGTGAGGGGAGCTTTGATATACTATACCAGTACCATATAAGGCTTCTGCTTCATTTTACTGGTAAATATGAAATGAACATTCCTTTCTACTTGTTGAGAATCATAGGGAAAATGTCAGATAGTGTTCAATCCAAATAAAAGGCTGTGGATACTAGTATTTTTCATTTTGGATTGATTAGAATGTTGGTTTCAGAAGAATTGATAAAGAGGAACATCACATGGGAATAATTGATTGTTTCTGCTCACATGAAGTTGGACATAGAAACCACTCCTCAGTCAAAGATACTAAGTCCTTTGCCATCCATTAGTACTTCTCCAGCAGGAGCCATCAAGAAAATAAAGAACATGGCCGCTACTCAAGACCAGAAGGTCATTAAGGAAGTTGAAGAGCCAGAGAAGGAGGCCTACCATTTTCCACAGAGAGACCTTTCACCCCCTCCTGAGTATAATTAGAATAGGTCCCTTCCTCTACTAAAGCCACAACCAAGAAAGGAAGGAAACTACACTTCTCTTCATCTCCTTCAATAGCTAGTACAAAGGTCATAAAGATTTTCACAAGATCATCAGTTCTCAAAGATGCTGTTGAAATACAAGTCCTACCAAAGGCTTCCATTCTAAAGAAGAAGAGAGATAAGGGAAAAGGCATTGTGAATCATGTTGGGATGGTAGAGGTAGTCCCTGTGCAGCAGGAAGATGAAGCCATGAAGAATCCTGTTGAGACTGTCCACATCACCACTCCACCTAGCAACCAGACCTTCAAAATATTGATTAAACAACTCAGGGAAGCTAAGAAGGAGGTGGCTTGTTTGAAATCAGAAGGCCTATCTGAAAGGATTAAGATGAAATAACTCATGGATGGTTACAACCACACTCTTGATTTAGCAATATTTGCAACAAGAAGAGACCGACCTCTCCATAGGCAACTCAAGAACCTTTTTAGGCAAAACAGGGACTTTCAGTCTCATAACATAAAACTCAAAGCAGAATTGAAATAATTCAAGGAAGAGATGGCTCAAAGAAATTTGAATGTGTTGGTTGAAGCTGCCATTGAGAAGGAGAAATCAGTAGTCACTAAAAGTACACTTCCAGTGAAGAAGCCTGTTACTACAAAAGGGAAGCATGTTGATGTGCCAAAAGGAAGTCCTCCTTCCATAAGAAGGAGTGTTAGGTTGATGAAGTGATTGGTGAAAGGTGAGATCCATTTTTGAGAATGGCCCCTTTTTACAAGGATAAGTGATTGAGGAAGTATTACTTTTTCCCACTTATACAGAATTTACAAGATTCTAATGCATACAAATCAAGTTTTTTGGTGCTTTGCAAAGATTTATTCTCTTCAACAGAAATAACACAGACATTTCGTAGTGCTATGGCGCTATGAAATTGTCTAATTCACATATACTATCAGTCTGCTACCTATAACGCTAGCTAATCTCTTAAGAATGGTGTAGCAATGGCGCTGCGAATTCCACAAAGTGCTACCTATTTGTTTTGAGGTCAGACGCTACTGAATTGCGCGCAAAGATACACTTGCATGGCGCTACCGAAATTTACAAAGAGAAATCATGAGAAATCATTATTGGTTCAATTGGCTATTGAAAAAGGTAATCATGAGAAATCATGGTTGGTTCAATTGGCTATTGAAATGAAAAGGAAAATTAATGAGATTGTCAAAATCCTCCCATTAGATATGTATGGTGTCAACAAAATTGTATACTTGAACATAATACAACTTGGTTCATATGATGTTCTCATTGGAATGGAATGGTTCGATGTGCATCATGTTGTCTTATATTTTCATAATAAAAATTTCACTTGTCTTGATGAAGAAGGAAAGTCAAGAATAGAAAAAGGCATTCCTAGAACCATTTCTAGAAGGAAGATTTCATCCTTATAGCTGAAGAGACACTATAGGAAAGGGTGCTAGTTATATGAAAATCATATGGAAGATCAAAGAAAGTGCATACGCCCAAATCTTGAGGAATTTCTAGTGTTTCCTGAGTATGCAAAGTGTATTTGGGGAACTACTAGATTTACCACAAAAAAGAGATATTGACTTCTTTATTAATTTTATGCTCAAAGATGCTTTAGTATATACGACTCCATATAAAATGAGTACAATCTAATTGGAGCTACAAATGAAATTATAAGAATTGTTAAAGAAGGGGTATATATTGTTGGAAACA
>JASDQU011025930.1:39528-51369 GCA_032191745.1 Picea mariana
CTATCTAAGGAGTCAAACTCTATCTTGATAGCCTTCATATCCTCCAAACTCTTTGACAGATGTAGAAAACCTTCCAAGGCTGATGAATCTTCATAGGAAATTCAAATTTGCCACCTTTGGTAAAAAAGACAGTTTTTTTATCATGAACTAAGTCACCATTTTCACTTTTCCACCTTCTTAAACATTAAATACATCAAGATAAAACCTTAAATCTGATGTATTTAATTATTATGCATCTTTAGAAACCAACCTCGAAATATTTGGTTGAGAAAAAGTTAAATCTGGGCAAAAATACGACCTTGCTACCATGTAACAAGTTTCAGTGGTTAAGAGATAAAAATCTGGGCCTGTTTAACCACCAAAAATCTCTACTTTTGGTGGTTAAGAGAGGCAAAATCTGGGCCTGTTAACCACTGAAACCTGTAACTTTCTGAAAATGTTCAAAATTGCAAAAATGAATTACGTTGTTGCTTCTATGAGTGATCAAGGTTGCTTGGTGATGCTGCTCCTCCTTGTACAGGGCTGGAAACTTCAGTTTGTTGTGTAGGATGCTTTGTTTCCTTCTCTAAAGAAGTGTCCAATTCTGCTAGGGTTTCTAACCCTGAATGCTTGGGAGTTGGAGTTTGAATTTATTTCATCTTCAGCCTTAGGAGTCTAAGTTGTCTGTACAGCCTGGTGTTCTCCTTCATCAACAGTTTGTTCCTATCCAGAGTCTTGTCATGTTTATCCCTGACATCTTGACTAATGTCATATAATTCCACATTTCTATCAATTAACTGTGCATTCTTCTTCTTGATTTGTTTATTAGAGTATTCTAACTCATAAACCTTCTTCAGTAATTGGTTTATCTTCTGTGATCTGGTTGGTGCTGGTATGCTAGCAGATGCTTCAGCCAAAGGTGTGCTATGTTCCTCTGGAGGAGTAGGAGTTGGAAGATTAGGGTAATCATCAGCAACTTGATCAATTGGTTCCTCACCCTGTACCTGCAAATTAGCAAAAACTTGTGAGCTGGGGAGACAATACACCTAAAATCAGGAGGAAACAGTGGATGTATGTCGAATTGAAAGGCACAAAATAGGGATGACTTGGGTTATATGAGATAGACCAAATCTTTAACAAGTCATAACCATAAACTCAGGCTTGATTGTAGCTGAAAACTCAGACTTAATGAAACAGAGAATACTCGGGCTTTTGTGGAATTTGGATGACAGATGGAGTTGTAATATGCATAAAAGAAAACTCGACCTTCATATGGTATAATGACAATCACTGTAGACTCGAGTTTGATAATGAAATCAAAGGGATTTCATATAATGAACATAAATAAGACTTCGGACTTGATGTATTTCAAATCATAATTAAATTTGGAATCATCATGAATATATCTCTCGGGACTTGAAGTTATGAGGGCCATGTGAATCATCAAATAGTTAGACGAAACAATCACTTCATAGATTTATGTGTATGCCATGGTTTCAAGTCGAAATGACAAATGGAGGTTTGCAAGTACCACAGAGTATCAAACCTCGACCAGAAGTCATAATACCACCTTACATCACCAATTTTCTTAACTTTCGACACTTAGCATTCCATCATTATGCCAAATGACAGCTGGATCATGCGAAAAGGCGGGCTCTGACATTTTCGGGCTTTACACCCTGCCTCATCTTGCGGGGAACTTTTGACTGCCTTCTTGAGCTCCAAATTCATATCTGAAAGTACCTTTGGAAATATTAGGATGTCTAGTTGTCAATCGACTATTTGAGCGTGTGAAACGGCCTTTCCATGGCTGAGAAAATTGATTTTTCCCAAGGCAGTTTATTTATGGAAAACCTGCACTTTCGGTGGTTAACTAGCCCTAAATTTCGCCTGTTAACCACTGAAAGCTCTGCTTTCAGTGATTAATGAACTCTTCACAGGTTTTCCTAAACCACCGAAACCTGTAATTCACCCTTTTTGTAAAGAAAATCAATTCCGATGTTTATTTCAAGTTTATTTACAAAAAATAGGCTCTCTAACAAGCCTATAAAAAATTAGAGATAATTTTTTGGAGTTCTCTCTATCACCTAAAAATGACAATTTTGACTGTGCTAGTTTAGGTGATAACACCTTCATTGTCCCATATTGGTTCCAAGTTGTTCTCCAAGAATGTTTGCAAGACCCCAAAATTTCTCGACTGATACAACAATTGTAAGAGAATTCTCTAGTTTCTCCACATTGTTTTCTGAGCTTCATGCTTCACCCATAGCAGGGAATTCTGGGTTTACCAAAACCTATGAACGATTCAAATGTTATTTTTTTTGCGACGGTATGAAACAAGATGTCCACACCTTTGTGGATGAATGTGATGTATGTCAACTTAACAAGGGGGAAATTGTCAAAGCTTTGGGCACACTACAATCGCTTCTGATTCCACCAGATATTTGGAGGGACATTTCTATGGATTTCATTGTGGGATTACCTAAATCCGGTAATAAGTCATTCATCATGGTGGTAGTTGATCGACTTTCCAAATATGCTCATTTTTGTGCTCTTTAACACTTATTCACAACATCCAAAGTGGCTCGTATTTTCAAGATTCATGGCATGTCTCATTCTATTGTATTTGACAGAGATCCCACTTTCACCAGCAATTTTTGGAAAGAACTATTCAATCTCTAGGGAACACAATTACATCTCAGTACTTCTTATGACCCATAAATTGATGGCCAAAATGAAGTTGTCAACAAGGTTTTGGAAATTTATTTGAGGTGTTTTGCTTCTGATGAAAAAAATCAATGGGATCAGTGGTTACCCCTAGATGAATGGGGGTATAACACACCTTACCATAATGCTACATGCATGACTCCTTTTGAAGAAGTATACAGACAAAATCCCTAGTCAGTTCTTTCCTACATACCAGGGGCCTCAAAGGTTCAAGAGGTTGACAAAACTCTTACAGTCCATGCCACCATTCTCCATGATCTCAAAGATGATTTGGGCATGGCTCAAAATCGTATGAAACAACAAGCAGATCAAGGACATTCAGAACTCCAATTTGCTACATGAGACCAAGTGTTTCTTCATTACAACCTTACAAGAAGACTTCACTCAAAGTTGGACACTGTCAGAAGCTTTCTCTTGATTTTTATGGTCCTTATACAATTATCAAGCACATGGGACCAATTTCCTATCAGTTAGCTCTGCCCAATCATTCTAAGATCCATCATGTTTTTCATGTATCATGCTTAAAGAAGGTGATTGGAACTAAGTGCCAAACTCAAACCAATATTTTGGAGATGGATGTTGAAGGTTCCATATGGTTGCAGTCACAGGCATTCTTGGACCAACACGAGTGTCATCTCCATCAGTGCACCATCAAGGAGGTGTCAGTACAGTGGAAAGATACAACTCCAGAAGATGCCACCTAGGAGCAAACCACTATTCTCCATTAATTTATACATCTCAAGCCTTGAGGACAAGGCTAGTTTTCAAGAGGGAGGGCATGTTAGGGACCTAACCCCCTAACTTATCATGTAGGTAGAATAATATATTTCCATGTAATAAAGGTCGATACTAGTTAATAAGGTCTCTTTAATAAATATGAGCAAGTCAATGTAAGAAGACCTAATTGAAGCTTTCGCTTCTAGAAAGATCTTCCTCTATAATGTTATTTAGAAGATATAATTAGTATAAATAAGAGTAGAAGGTATGAGGGGCATTTATCTTGAGAATTGTTGTAATAGAGCTTTGCTCTGGTGTAGTTTTCCCTCTCGAAGAAGCAAGTGAACATTGTTTCCTATCAATAAAGGTATTATTCTAGTGTTGTGGAATCCATCTATTTGTTGTTTTGTTGTTATTCTTTGCGGTATCTCTATTTTCTGTTGTTGAATCCACTATTATTCATTGCAATATTTATGCTTATGCTAATATAATAGTTCTGGTACCTAACAATTTGCTCATCAATCTACTGCAATGGATTTCTACTATCCAATGTCTCAATTTATTTCTCACTCCATGATTTATTCTCAAGGAGTTTGACATCCTTTCTCACCATAAATTTATTGGTGATTGGATTGTCAAGTATGTAGGATTTTTATTCTTCACTATATCATATAAAGATGCATTTTCCACTCATGCAATAAAGTTTCTTTCTCATCTCTTCAGGGATATGTGCAAAAGCAATGCAACCAAAAATTTTGAAGTGAGAAACATTTAGTTTAGATCCACTCCATGCCTCTTGATTTACTTTATCCTTGACACTTGTGGTTGTAGATCTGTTCAGAATGTAAACTCAACAGGCAATCGCCTCATCCCACTACTCATTCAACAAATTCTTTGCTCTGAGCATACTTCTGACCATGTTCATGATGGTCTGGTTATTTCTTTCAGCTAGTCCATTATGAAGTGGAGTATATCTGGTTGTGGTATGCATTATGATGCCTAGCTATCTACAAAAATCTACAGAGTCTTTTGAGCTGTACTATCCTCCTCCATCTGACCTCAACACCTTCACATACTTTCCACTCTATTTTTTTTCTTCAGCTTTGAATTATTTGAACTTTGAGAAGGTATTAGACTTATTTTTAAGAAAATAAATCCATATTTTCCTGCTAAAATCATCAATAAAGGTCAAAAAATGAAAACTACCACCAATAGATTGGGTTTTCATTGGTCCACAGAGATCTATGTGAACCAATTCTAAATTTTATCTCTATGGGAGGAAGTTGGAAAGTTGTCTCTCTTATGCTTTCCAAGTATACAACTTCCACATGGACTGTCATGTTCATTCAAAATAGGAAGACATTTGACCATTGCATTTTTTTGAAGAAGAATTAGACTTTTAAAAGGTAGATGACCAAACCTAGCATGCCATAATAGTGTCTCATTTGTGTTTGAGACATTTTGGGCATATGACTGGGACAAATTGACACTCAAATTTAATTGAAAAATCCTACTCTTGGTCATTTGGATTTTTGCAATTACTTTCCTACTAGGTGATTTATCCAAAATTAATCATGTTGAGACTTTGAATAAGACATTATATCCATGCTCCATCAATTTTTCTACACTTATCAAATTGTGTTTAAGGTTTGGTACATAGTAGACATCATATATGTCTTTCTTCTGATCTTGTTTAGTTAAACAGTTACAATGTCTTTTCCTAGAGCTTTTACTTGAGAATCATCACCAGGAGTTATCTCGGATTTAATATAAGTATCCATGCTAGAAATTAAGTCTTTATTACCTATCATATGATTGTTGTAGTCGTTGTCCAACAAACAAAGATCCTTGGAGTGACCTTCTTCAAATGTATGACATGATAGAAACATTACTTCAAATGATTCTCCTTCATTGTTGGAGACATTTGCGTTGCCTTTGTTATGATCATATTTCTTCTTTCTAGATTCACTCTCATACTGGCCATACTTTCTGCAATAATAACATCGAATTATGGACTTGTCTGTCCATTTTCCCCCTCTTCCTCTTTGATTATGTGAGTCCTTAGATTGTTGTTGATGTTCCTTTGTGTGTTTGTCTTCTGCATTCTAATTATCCTTGCCTCTTCCTCTTTCACTTTGTTTCATCTGCCTGTGCCTTTGTTGAAAGTGTTTTGAGTCTCGAATGTGTGTTCAATAGACCCTTCTTCCAAGTTGATTCTGGTTTCATGTGAGATAAGTGATCCCATCATTTCTTTAACAGAAAAGCTAGACATATCTTTAGATTCAAGAATGGCTATTACAACCATTTCAAATTTCTTAGGAAAACTTCAAAGGACTTTTTCAACAATCCTTTGATTTTCAATCTATTCACCAGTCAATCTGGTCAACAATGCCCGTCACTCTGGTCGTGAACTAGTCTACCTTCTTTGTCTCGTTCATCCTCAAGGTTTCAAACTGAGTTCTCAAAGTCTGAAGTTTAATTGTCTCACCATGTCATTGCCTTAGTAGGCATATTTGAGAATGTCCCACGCTTGTTTTTCTATGGAAGCATCCGTTATTTTTTTAAAAATAGAGTCATCCACTGAATTCTGAATCTAGTATTTGACCTTGTTCTCTTTTTTCCTTTGTTCTGCAAGCCTATTTCGCTGTGCATTTGTCATGGTAGCCAAATCTGTTGTTGTTGTCTCCGTGAAGCCATTCTCTACACAGTCCCAAACTCATAGTTCTTGGCTACAGGAACTGGCCTTTGGGTTGGTCCTAGATTGTTGGTGGAAGCCATTAAAGTTTTTTTTGCAGAGCTGTGGTTTAAAAAAGAATACCTCAAATTGGCAACTTGAGTCCTATGTCTTCTTTGATTGCTTATTTGAGAGGAAACTCCTCGAAACTCCTCACTAAATGGAGCCTCTAAATTTGAAATGATAACTTTCGAAATCAAGGCATATTTTCCTTATTTTAAATTCGTGGCAAAGGTTCGAGTGGCTTCACTTCGGCGCAGTCATGGATCTTGGCTTCACTGTATATCGCCCAGCTTCAAAATGGATCACAGCATGCATGTGCAATTCATGAAGGTGGAGACTCCACTCTATATCCTCTCCAACCAACTGATAATATTAACTTACAAAACTTTTTGGAATCCTAATGATAGATTCTTTGTTTGGAACTTTGTACAACTAAAACGTTTTGGATGAAAATTTATCGGTGTAATGTTTGGAAGAGAATTTCTGGAAACTAAATAATCTCTACCTGAGTTGATAGATGATCATCCAAAATAACATGGGCGGGGTGACTGTAGATTACCACTCACGAAGTAGAGTTGTCGACTTCCTAGACAAAGTCACTGAAAACATTTTTTAAACAAACCAGTAAATCAGAATTAGTTCAGCATAATCCAAGTTTTCTTGTTTTACAAGAGTTTACCCGATTCTAAATCATCTTATTTTACAAAATTTTACCCCATTCTACAGCCAAAATCAAGTTTTGTTTTATATAAAATTTTACCCAACCAATTCTGTTCTGTTTTGTTGTTTGACAAGATTTTACCTAATTCTAAATCAAGTTCTGTTCTGTTGTTTGACAAGATTTTACCTAATTCTAAATCAAGTTGTGTTATTGTATAAAATTTTACCCAAGCAATTCTGTTTTGTTGTTTGGATAGAGTTTTACTTTATTCTAAATTAACTGAGATATCAGAAAATCAATCAAGATTCTATTTTATTTTTTTTATCAAAAGTTTGCTATATGATTGGATCGTTTCCAAGCAGTTGATTAAAAAGTGTTGTGTAAAGGTTTTAGCTTTTAGTATTTTTAGTTTAAATCTGTTAATAAAAATTTAAGGAAAATCAAATTGTTTAATTTATAAATAGATTTAATTAAATTTAACAAAAATATTAAATTATACAAAATTAACCACTCAAATCTACACTCAAATATCTATTAAACACTTTGTTATGAAATATAAAATAAAATTCAAGTAATAATATAAAAATACAATTAAAAAACGATTGACTAAAAACCACATACTTATGGATGATGGTGCCTACTTTAGCGGCCGACTTCATCAAAGTGATCATTTGTCGTCAGATTGGCAGCTGCCCGACATATATGTTGCTAACCCGTTGAAGTTGTTTTCTGAGCAGTCCGAATGCTTGGGGTCTAACATCATGCTTTGAAGCTTAGCGCTATGCTGGTGATGCATTGAATTCAATGGAGACACCAGTGACAGAAGCATGGATATGAGGAATGCTCAACATCTTGAGCAAAGTTGACCCTACTTACTATATTTGAATTTTTACTTTCACATAAATCAAAGAGTACATAGCATGAGCAATGGGATATTCCGAACGTTAATATTGTTAATATTGAATGGATTTAATTTATCTTTTAAATGAATTTTTTATTTTTATTTATTTTTACATTATTTCAGTTTTACAAATTGGAAAATTTATCATAATTCATTTGTTATCAATTTTGGGATACTTATTATTGGTTGATATAGATCAACGCAGGTTAACTCATTATTGATGGTTTATAAGGGGTAATCTTATTTGTTTGCTTGGCACATTAAGGATATTTTGTTTGGACTATGTCTCTTCATCTAGAGCATATCCATACTTGACTAATGAAGACAAACACAGAAATACTGTCGCTGACACAAATCACGTCTAACACCTGGTTAAGTTTTTGATATTGGGAAAAAGTTACAATATGAACATTATCAGCGCGGTTTACAAATTCAACAATGTCACACGACTCATCTCACTTCACTGGAAGTCACTCATAAAAATATTTGTCACACCAACAATCTTTGTCATAGCCATCTCTGCAACCTCCTGTGGTGCACCTCATACATGCCCACAAACGCATACTTGTTGTCCCTTTGTTTCTGCAAACTTTCACCAAGGTAACATAGATGTCGGTTTTGCCTCACACATGCCTCCAACAAACTTGTTTTTCCAAACTTCCCCAAAACCTCCCAGAGCGTCCCACTCTTGGCTACTTGTCTTCCATCTCGGCAACTCTGTCTCAGTTCATTGCCTCAAACTTTCCTCGGATTTGTTCTCCAAATCTCTTTCCCAAGTGCTTCTATGCCTTCCTTTGGTTGTGCATCCTTTCTCTTATAGGAACTGCAAGGCTCACTTGTGCGAAAGGTCATGTCTCTTGGGTGTGTTGTGACCCTTCACGAAACCACACTCAAACACCTCAGTGTGCCTCCTCCATGGACCTAGTGCGCCCATCCAAGCTCGCGCTCCCATCAATCGTCTGTCTCTCGGACTGGCGCGCGCCCCTTACCTTGTGTGTTCTCTTGTGTCAATCGTTGTGACTGCTTGTGAGTATGTCAATGGGGTCGTCCAACCTCTCCGATGCGCCCATCTTGTCGAGGGAAGACACATCCACTCCTTTGGCACGCTCTCAAGTTGTCCTGCCCTTTCACAAACGCAACCCAAATCTCAGTCAATCGTTCTAAGGCAAGTAAGGTGTGTGCCCCCTTGGTGTCTCACATCACCATCGTGTGCCCAAGGTGCTCTTGCTCACACCCAAAAGTCTTTGTTTTCCCAACTGATCGTTTCTTCCTTGTGCTCTTCGTCTATTCTGTCACGAAATCTAGTTCTTACCTTCAAGGAAAACTAGTTCTTAACCAGATAAAAGTTTTAAGTATTACAACAAAACCTAAATAAAACTATATAAATTTAAAATTTGTAAATTATATAATTCAATTGTAATAAAATGTTTTGAAATTATTTATGTATATAATTTTAATAAATTTTATATTTTATTTTAATAGAGATGGTTTACCAAATTTCAATAAAAAGAAATAAAAAACCAAAAACAAAGCAGCCTTAAATCTTACTCCAAAATCAAAATAATCTTACTCCAAAATCAAAATACAAAATAAAGATATTATGATGATGATGAAAGATATTATTGTTGATGGAACAGTGCAATACGACGCATCGACAGCAATTACAAGTACGAGCCTGCCATTATGCTCGATATCAAAATAGTGTAGCCTGATTTTCCCACAAATGCCCAAGGACGCGATATGTCAAAGATTATATTCTAACGGTCATAGCCAGAGAAAAGGACCCACCGACGACGCCCGCGAGAAGGTAGTTGACCTAGAAGCGGAGATTGAAACGGTGCACTCAAATATTCCCAAGTCTGACAATAATCCGATAAATGAAAAAAAGCTCTCAAAATTTCCATTGTTCAGATCGCAATTTGGACTGAATGATCTCAGTCTATTCAAGTTCAATTGCAGTAATTACGGATAAGAGAATGGTCGACGTAAGTAATAAAGCTGTCGACTTCGACTGTGATTCTCACGTCGAGCTGAATTGGCAAACTTTTACGGTTCTTCTCATAAAATAAATAGTTTGCAAAAAGCAATACTTTCTCAACATTTCTTGAAAATATGTGCTATGTGAACACCAAGACTTTACAGGAGAAGATATGGTAAGAGGATGGGTATACGCCGTCAATTAAAAATGATCTGATTTGGGACACCGACAGGAAAATTGCATTTATGGAAGATGCAGCACATGGCAAGTACAGTGACAGCAATATAATTAGACGGAAAATGCACCGACAGTAATGCGGAACTTCCCTAAAGATTGCAACCGACGGATAGTGCAACCGACACGAACTGTGGGTTGTCGACGGAATCGGTCAACTGAAAGTGCATCAACTATGGGTTTTAAAAGTATTTTTTAGAAACACTGTTTGGAATATTGTCATGATAGATTCTTTGTTTGGGAATTTGTACATTTACAAAGTTTTGGATCAGAAATTTATTCGTGTAATGTTTGGTAGAGAATTTCTGAAAAGTAAATAATCTCTACCTGAGTTGATAGATGATAATCGACGATAACATGGACTGGGCGATTGTAGAATACCACTCACGAAGGAAGTAGATATAGACATGGATCGGGTATATCAGAATTAGTTCACTATAATCCAGATTTTATCCAATTCTAAATCCGTTTTATTGATGGATAGAGTTTTACCCGATTTAAATGATTGATGGATAGAGTTTTACCCGATTCTAAATCAACTTAGATCCCAGAAAATCAATCAATATTCTGTTTTAACTTCTTTTATCAAAAGTTTGCAATATAATTGGACATGTCCTATAGTTGATTTAAAAAACCGATTGACTAAAAACCACTTACCTATGGATGATGCGTGCCATTGACTAAAAACCACTTACCTCTGAATGATGTTGCCTACTTGAGCGACGAAATTCATCAAAGTGCCCATTTTTCATCCGATTAACAGCTCCCCATCCTCTTATTAACAGCTGCTCGACATAAATGTTGCGAACCCATTGAAGTTGTTTCCTCAGCAGCAGTTTGAATGCTTGGGGCTAGCATCGTGTTTTGAAGTTGAGCGCTATGCTATTGGTTGAAAATGAGCATTGAATTCTTGGAATGGAGACACCATCGATCAAGGTTCCACACCTAGGGGCCGAAATTAGGAATAGGGAAAATCAGGTAGGTTTTGAGAAACCAGACTTCAAGGAGAGGAGTTAGATCATATGGCGATGAAGAACATTGTGATTCAGCTGCAACGAAGGGAAAGCGATGAAGGAGAAAAGACGACGCTTAATGCGACATAGCAACGTCACAATTAGCGATGAATGGTAAAAGGAGATCGATGCCAACCAGATGCACGACATAGGTCCAACTAATCAAGATGCACATCTCAGAGGGCAGACCTGCTAAGATCGTGAGGAGTGGGAATGTCACCAAATGAAGGAGAAGGTCCTTACGCTAGGCCACAATGCTTGATACAAATTGTGACAAATAGTGAGTGGGTATTGGGCGACAACATGGCAAAGACCTACAACCAATAAGCTAAATGGGCTTTTGGCCTGGACTTTGGTGAGGGGGAAGATCGAAAGAGAAACTCGGCAAGGATCAATCCAAAGAGGCTTTGGGACAAGTGTACAGGGAAAGTGGATCTAATAGTCTTGGGAGCTTCGGACCTCAGGGAAACAATAAGTCAAGGTAATATGCTTCCCGATAAGGGGAAGCCCGTGTGAGAATCAAGGTTAAGGATCAAGAGATTCCCCCACATGCTTCTCAAGGCTTGAGCAACCACGTAATTGAAGTAGCCCTACAAACCTGCTCCTCCAAGACAGAAAATATGAGATCAGTCATGCAATCAAAAGGACACTTGTCAGTACACTATAAACATCATATTCCCTGCTTACAAATGAGCATTGGGTTCTTCAACAACAATCATGGATGGTTGTAAATAAATGTCTTGATACAATGTGTGTCAAGTCTCAACTTGGTGAGTGCACAAAGTTGGTGGTCGAAAAAGTGGCAAGGGGGTTGGCAGGAATGTGCACACGTTCCTAATGTGACAGGTTTGGAAAACCCTCAACCTCCACTTAGCAAGCCACGTAGTCACGTTC
>JASDQU011025931.1:4650-15455 GCA_032191745.1 Picea mariana
ATGATGCTCTTATCTATTGAAATGCAAAGAACTATAATAATGGCATAAACATTAACAGGAGGTGATGCGATTGTGGCCCAATGTCACTAATCCATGATACCACCACTCGTGTGCTTCACCCTCTAAGTGTAAGGTGGCGAAACTGATGGCCTCTGTCTCGATCATCTGGTTGAGCTTGTACTAGGTGTCAAGCTTCTGTACCGAAGCTCTGGCGATGCATTTGGACGATCAGTCGAAAGAAGGTATGGTGAGTTTACCAACTTTCCGGATGAAATCAATGTTATGACCCTATTGCTGCTGCAGCTGCGACCCTCCTCTTTGTGGCTCTCTGGGGCGGTTCCTGAGTCTGAGCCCACAATACTCGACTAGGATCATATCCTGATGGAAGTCACGACCCAATGCTGCATACTCTCTTCGATACTCTGCAAGGTCTTTTGCATGAGTGGGCGGTCTCTGTGCTATCGATATCTGTGTTGCTACCAGGGGTGCCCTCTGGAAACTGGGAAACAACGAACGTGGAATCCTCCTCGTAGAGGTGTATGTGCGAGTGGGTGAATGGGGTCTACTACTTGCCCCTAAGTTCCCCTGTGCTGCATGTGGGGCTTGTGTGCCCGGGATGTCCACCATAGCCAATCTATTCGCTACCTAAGCCAAGGACTGAGACATGGTCCGCTTACTAGCTAACATATCACCGATAACCTGCATGAAGGTTGCATCTGGATCCATGGGGGCCTTACCACTGCACTCTGGTCGCTCATATATGTCACCTAGCCTCCTCTCTGCTTCGCGCTCGGCCTCGCGCTCTGCTCTTCTCTCTGCTTCTCTATGTGCCTCTTCCTCTTCCTCTGAACTGGGAGGGAAAGGAGGAAAGTTAGGCCTAGAACTTCTTTCTTTGCGCCTGTTGTAAGTGACATATCCGTCACCTATGTGCTCACGACCATATGGTTCTTCTGCTGTACTCATTGTCTTTAGTCACAGGCTGGCAGGACTAAAGCTCTGATACCACTGAAATATCCCTGATCTCGCTGATCAAAATATTTGTAGCTGATCTAATGTTTTGTCTCGCGGATTTGATACACTGAGGGTTTCCGTGATCAGAAGATGAAGGCAGATCTGAGGCATGCACGGATAGATCAGGAAAATATGCGATTCCGGAGAAATATGGTAACCACTACCAACTGGAAAACTCATCCGAAAGGATAGACCGTCGAAATGAGCTGGAAACTCCTCCAATAGAAGCACCCTGGCCTCTAAACTGAAATGGATGAGTGTCGGATGTCAAATCTGCTCTCAAAGGCATTGGATCTGGACCCCTGGGGGGTTTGCGCACTTCCTGGGACACTGGATGCGCCCCAAATGATTCCACCAACAGAATTTGCTGCTATAGGACTCAAAACGATCGTCTCACCAAATGCGGAACTGGGTCGGAAGGGTTTCCCCGGATCTGCCCTGATGCTCCGTCCACAACCTCAAATGTCTTGCTGGAAGAGTTGCGCCCTAAATGGTTGGATGATGCGCCCTGCAAGATTCCACAGTCAGAATCTGATGGAAACTGGCAAAATCTGAGCGCCCTGGCTAGATCTCAACTCGGTCGGATGGAAACTGCAATTTGAGCTCGGACCTTTTGCAGCTCCACAAACCCTCAATCTGACTTGCGCCCTCACTGGCTGAGTTGCGCACTCTGCACTGGATACTCCTGAATAGCACAGTGAAATACCTGGATGATATCTCCGATGGGCTAGGGTGTGTCTCTCAACACCGAAACCGATCAATGGTGGTGGTTTCCTCCAGAAATCCACAAAACAGTAAAGTCGACTCTCTTCCTCCACTGGGAACTCTCAACATCAAATCAGAACAATGCATAATGAGGAATTAGGTCAAATTCCTCCCTTTATATCATTCCCAACCTAATTCACCATTGACCTCACTTAAGCTAGGTGCTTTTCCTCCTAAGGTGAATAATTAATTAATTAAGTCCCCCTTTAGCACCTTTTCATTCTAATTCTTCGTTGACTTAGGCATAAGTGACTTTTCCTAAATTTTTGGCTTAATTCATCGTTTAGCCATCAATTCACCCTTATTTCTCTCTCTTGTTCCCTGTTTGTGCCTGACTATAGTCTAGGGGAACACATAGACTACTAAGTCACTCCCTGTTGGCCTACTCTTGGGAACGGGATATCACAAAGAAAGGGCATACGTAAAAGTTACAACCATCTTTGTCTTTAAGCATCAACATGAGTTTATTGAGGTTAAGCTTAGTTGACATGTTATGCAAAGTTTGAGCAGGAAGCACTTTACAGATACAAAATCAAGCTAAGAAGGTTAGAATGGAATTGAAACATCTCTTTAGCTTAGCAGTCACGGGGGTAATGCCACATGCCCAATTGCAAGGTCCATATGGATCAAAATAAGATGGCTCCTACCATGGCAGCATTAAGGGGAAGGGAACAATGCCCAAAAGAGATAGATTTACTTCTAACAGCCTATATCTCCTACTCGTGGTGTCAGCGTTTGGGATCACTTTAAAACTATTTTCACCCAGCACTAGTCCCATGGTGTCAGCGTTTGGGGTCACTTTAAAACTGTTTTCACCCAGCAATAGTCCCATGGTGATGCTTCATGGACATACGGATGGCTCAGTTTGGGTGAATGCTTGAACTTGGTTAGAATGCTAGCATGGTGCCCTTATCTAGGAGGTTGTTGTCCTATCATCATTGTTACCCCCAACCTAGGGGTAACTAAGGATATTAAGTCTCGAGGCCCACAGGTTGCAGACATGGAGTGCCGAGAGCCAAATGGACAGAGCATAGCCTCGGAGGGCCCTTCCTTTTCATTGATGTATTCTACACATCACCACCACCACCAGCATCCACCACATTGTCCTGGTCCTAGAGGGTAATGGGTCTTGCTCCATGAGGTAATGAGTCTTGGTATCATGGTAAGTGTCACTAAAACATTTTAAGCATTTGAACATGTTGCAAAGGATCTTTCTTGATTACTACACATTTGCCTGGAATTTATACTCTTTGCCTTATTTAACCCTGGTGGGTGTCATGTTATCTTGGTAAGTTGGTCACCCTCAGGAATAGGGTGCTACTAGGGGGTTCCTTGAAGAGTCATTGTCCATTACTTATCACATTCCATACTTCTTTCCTTCTGTCTCCTTATCTTTTGGGATTTTCAGGTGTACTAACCCAAGAAGGGATTGTACCTCATTTCATGGGAAGAAGGGGTTCAAGGCCCAAAGGGGAAAGTAGTTAGCAAACGATAAAATCCAAACATAAAACCTTCCAGATGCTCACCCAAGAGGTCTTGAGAAACAGTGAACCATTATCTCTTAAAAGTATAAGACCTGCAAAAGCATAATTTCACATTTATAGATGTCTTGCTTGTTGAGGGATCTACACAAGTGTGTTACAAGCTAGATTATACCCCCATGGCACTTTGTGTACCTCTCCCTTCAAGTGACTCTGTGGTACTGCCCCCCAAGCTAATCAATTAACTATTGGGAGTACCCAGCATTTGGACCTTAATTAATTAATGGCAATAAATGGGCTTGGAAAAATATTGCATCGCAGACGAAGGGCAACTCACCCTCTACAAAGGCACCCATAAATGAGACAATACAAACCCTTGTATGTCATGAACTCCATGACCAAAAGTTTACCCCACTCCACTTCACACTCACACATGGCTTAGATAGGTTTCTCTCGAGAAACACCTTGGACTTGGGGAATGATTGACCCAATAGGATGCCTTGAGACCCCTCCCACACCTAAATTTGACAAATTGTATAACGTCTTTGAGCATTTGTTTAGTTTGAAAAGGGGGGTTTGATGCACATGTTTGGGTGGTTTGATTATTAAATGTGGCTTACTTGTCATGATGCTCATGACTCATGGACCCCTGGAGGGCGTATCTGTTTTTCTTTTCATGACCTTGTTTGGTGGACATGTATTCATGAGGAGATGATTAGTTCCGACCTTCATGAGGGCTTGAAGCCCAAGGATGGATGTAGAGACCCCATGCCTGGGGCAAGATCGTGATGACCAGTCTGCACAGTGAAGGAAGAAGATGTTGCCTTTGGAGGCACTCTGGCAGGGCTAAACGATGAGTTTCCAGCCCTTCCCACCTGGACGTTAACCCTTGGAGGCCTTGGACGTCACCTTAGTAGCCCATGACGTCACCCAGGGCTAGGGTTTTGATGTTGGGAGATCCTGAACATCATTTTTGGCACATGTGCATCGGAGGATGGCCTTTGGAGGCCCAACGTTCCACTAGATGACCTCAATGTCTCCTTGAGGAGGCCTAACGTCATCTTAGAAAGGATGACATCACCCTCATTAGGGTTATTTTGTGGAAAATTGATTTAATTTTTTTAATTTTATGAGCAAATTGATATGTAGGCTCAGTTTTATTAAAAGACACAACTTTTGGTAAATGAGGTTAGGATTTTCCATATAAATATGGCTAACCTCATTTCATTTTTAGGATAACTCTCCTCACTTGGAGAGACAACTGAAATTTGCGCCCTCTTTGGGGTGTTGGCTGAAATTACTAAAGCGCTATCTCTTGGAGGCAATGCTTTGGATGTTTCTTCGCTATTTTGTGGTGCTAAAGTGTTTAATGCTTGATTATTCTTGGTGAAGTGAGTAAAGTCTGAAACTTTCTCTTCTGCATCGAATGTTTGTAGTTAAATTTACTTGTTTCATATTGAAGATTATGAAATTGCTTGCTTAAATCCTTGAAGAGAAAATAAGGTGCTTCTTTCTCTCCTAAGGCCTTTTCCACCCTTTAATTGTCAATGAATCCCTTGTCTAGATTATGGCTTCTAAAGCCCTAAAGTGCTAGTACTTTAGAAGTCCTATGCTAGAGGTTTGTTGCTATTATATATTTCAAGAGTCTAAGAAAGGAGAAATTCACTAGGGCCTAGAAGTACCTACTCTCTAGTTGACTTTACTCTCTAAGGCTTGGATCTTTGAGGACTTAAGGTGCTACTCCTCAAGATCTCACTTCTTATTTTCTTAGACAAGTATTATCATTGTTCTTTCATCCAAATATTTGCTGCTGTTAAAGACTCCATAGCCCACAAAGGCACTTGTCCACTCGCTCTTGTGAAGAATTGTGACCAAACAACTCTCATACTCTCTTATTTGAAGCCTTCACTAACTAAATCTAACCTTAGATTAGCTTAACTCGCTAACTTTGTGGCTGCTGTTGCAAATCACTGCTACAGCCATACTAACATTAATTTGCTGCAACACTAACCCTAATTGCTAGTCAAACTACCCAGAAATTGCTTGAGATAATTGTTAATTAATCTATTCATTAAATGCTAAATTTTCACTATAAATTTATGCAATTCTGAGGTGACTTTTCTACAGCTGTTACAAAACACCTTTTGTTGTTGTTAACATTTACATTGCTGCAATTTTATGTCAGCTAGCACTTATTGTCATTGTCTATTGTCTATTGAGGTATTATTATCATATTTGTATATGGGATTATTGTATATGCATGCTATATTGTCTTGTTCCAAGTAGGTACACAAACTACACTTCTTTGCTTCAATTTCTGAGACGTAGACTTTGTTGACTTTGGTGACCAGTGAGAGGGGGGGTATTTCTTAACATAATCGTATTCTACCCAGCCCTTTAGGCCACCGGGGACGCCTCCCTTGGGGTAGACTTTCTTCTACTCCTAAAAGTGGGGATTTCCTATTGAGGTGACAGTGATAGGATATCCTACTGTTACGCTAATCTCCCTTACTTACCTTGGGCTTTGGTCAAGTATATCCTATTGTTACGCTAATCTCCCTTACTTACCTTGGGCTTTGGTCAAGTATATCCTATTGTTACGCTAATCTCCCTTACCTTGGGCTTTGGTCAAGTATAGCCTATTGTTACGCTAATCTCCCTTACTTACCTTAGGCTTTGGTCAAGTACAGATTGTGMGATAACATTTTTTTGGCGCMRTTGTTGGGGAGAATCGAATCAATTTTCCTCAACGACATATCTTTGGTGAGCTTTTCMCTAAGCCCTTACTTTACAAGCTCACCTGGGGACTCCACTGAGGGTAATTCCCTCACTTCCTTTGATAATCCTAGATGGATTATTTGGCGACTCCAATGATGACAAAGCCAACCATGGCTTCTCAATGGGACCCTAGTAATTTCAGACCCTTGGATATGAGTAAAATCTCGGGTTACCCTCGACGGATGCCTGCAAGGTATGGGAGATGGTTGCCAAGCTTCACTGGTAATGATGTAACCATGACTGAGGAACATATGCATAAATTTTGGGCTTTCTTCCGAATCAATCCTATATGTGATGATGCCAAAGACTTAGTTATGAAACTCTTTTCAGCCACTCTTCATGAGGATGCTAGAATATGGTATGAGGGTCTCCCTGATAAAGGCATCAAGACCATGAATCAATTTTAGGAAACCTTCTTGAACAAATGGTCACTTCACAAAAAGTTTCCCTCGCTGGATATTCCGAGATACCCAAACCCCTTTCCAAAGCTTCTTTCTCTCCTAAGGCCGTTTCCACCCTTTAATTGCCAAGGAATCTTTTGTCTAGAATAAGGCTTCTAAAGCCCTAAAGTGCTAGCACTTTAGAAGTCCTATTCTAGAGGCGTGTTGCTATTATATATTTCAAGAGTCTAAGAAAGGAGAAATTCGCTAGGGCCTAGAAGTTCCTACTCTCTAGTTGAATTTACTCTCTAAGGCTTGGATCTTTGAGGACTTAAAGTGCTACTCCTCAAGATCTCACTTCTTATTTTCTTAGACAAGTATTATCATTGTTCTTTCCTCCAACTATTTGCTGCTGTTAAAGACTCCATAGCCCACAAAGGCACTTGTCCACTCGCTCTTGTGAAGAATTGTGACCAAACAACTCTCATACTCTCTTCTTTGAATCCTTCACTAACTAAATCTAACCTTAGATTAGCTTAACTCACTAACTTTGTGGCAATTGTTTCAAAACACTGCTACAGCCATACTAACATTAATTTGCTGCAACACTAACCCTAATTGCTAGTCAAACTATGCAGAAATTGCTTGAGATATTTGTTAATTAATCTATTCATTAAATGCTAAATTTTCACTACAAATTTATGCAATTCTGAGGTGTATTTTCTACAGCTGTTACAAAACACCTTTTGTTGTTGTTAACATTTACATTGCTGCAATTTTATATCAGCTAGCACTTATTGTCATTGTTTATTGTCTATTGAGGTATTCTTATCATATTTGTACTTAGGATTATTGTATATGCATGCTATATTGTCTTGTTCCAGGTAGGTACACAAAATACACTTTTTTGCCTCAATTTCTCAAACGTAGACTTTGTTGACTTTGGTGACCAGTGAGAGGGGGGGTATTTCTTAACATAACCTTATTCTACCCAGCCCTTTAGGCCACCGAGCATGCCTCCCTTGGGGTAGACTTTCTTCTAATCCTAAAAGTGGGGATTTCCTATTGAGGTGGCAGTGATAGGATATCCTATTGTTACGCTAATATCCCTTACTTACCTTGGGCTTTGGTCAAGTACAGATTGTGCAATAACATTTTTGGCGCCATTTCCAGGGAGAATCGGGTCAATTTTCCTCAACGACGTATCTTTGGTGAGCTTTTCCCGAAGCCCTTACTTTAGAAGCTCACCTAGTTACTCCACTGAGGGTGATTCCCTCACTTCCTTTGATAATCCTAGAAGGATTATTTGGCGACTCCATTGATGACAAAGCCAACCATGGTTTCTCAATGGGACCCGAGTAATTTCAGACCCTTGGATATGAGTAAAATCTCGGGTTACCCTCGACGGATGCCTGCAAGGTATGAGAGATGGCTGCCAAGCTTCACTGGTAATGATGTAACCATGGCTGAGGAACATATGGATAAATTTTGGGCTTTCTTCTAAATCAATCATGTTATCCACCAGTTTGCACAAGTTGGATTTCCTGAAGAGCCGCTAAAGATTGAGCAGTCATTGCTCATATGACAGAGTTAAGAGTTCAGTCGATCTTGCAAAAGACTCATTTTTTCCACATTTCCACAATTGTAATAAATGTCCTGAGTATGAGATATTGTAAAAGGCTATTGGCCACCTAAGACCTAGGAGTGAGCATCTACTTTGGACTGTTTTTTTCTACTGGTTAATTATTTTCTACTTGCCTTAGTGAGCGATTAAATAATTTCTAATTTTTTTCACTCAAAAGACTGACTCTAGAGCCAAAGTATGTGCTGACGATCAGGTCTTGGCATGGAAAATCCAATGTCTAGTGTCTAAATGTATATGAGCTCATACTGGGAGATATTGATTCAGTAATTTGGAAATTGCGGTTAGGTTTGATAGGTTTTTTTAAGTTTTCAGTGAATTAATTAAATTCCCGCAAAAATGGAATTTTTTAATTTTGAGTCAATAAATTGTAAAAATATGGCACTAAACATTGTCAGATGCCATATTTATAGTCGTTTTCCAGTCCAGAGTATCATGTAAACCCCTATTTCCCATCTTTCGAGACAAAACAGTGATTATTATCACTAAAAAATCAAAATTACTCGAAAATTACGGAAAAAGGAGTAATTAAATTAATCTCCTAGATTTTAGGAGAACTGGGGAACATGTTTGAAACATGTTTTTCTCCTGTCCCCAGTTGATTGGATGCCTAAGGCGAGTTAGCTAAAGGTGAGGTCAACTTAGTTGAGAATCGAGATGATATAGACTTGGGGGAGATCCCAATGTGGGAACTCGACCCCACATCCTAGTTGGTGCATTCCTAGAGCATGGGCGCATATCCCAGCGGCCCACGCATTCCCTAACTACCCCTTCACTCCCCCTCACTCCACTTTCACCTCACATCACTCGCCCTCCACTCCACATCACTCCCCTTCACCTTCCACCCCTCCACATACACTACACTCATCTCCCACGCATCTACCCATTCACTAGTGCGCCACTCCCACATCACCCACGCATCTACCCATTCACTAGTGTGCCACTCCCACATCACCCACGCATTTCCTAAACCCTAACTCTAGCGCATCTCTACTTTGGAAATATCACCTCAAATGTTATTTAAGCAGGGTCAACCTCTCCTCAACCTAGTTCGATTTTGGGCAAGCTATTGTACTATTGTTGAATCATTTTTGGAATAATAAAGACTTTGAAGCTATCTTTGGTGTGTGGACTCAAATGTGTGGATGCTTTGATTTAATGTCATTTTCTTCATGAGGTAATATGTATCTTGTATTTCAGTTTTGTGATTAAGTTGTAAGGCTTTGAAGGTATGCTATCATACAGTAGGATAAGATTAATATAGTTTGATTTATCGTGTTTCTTCTTTATCTCATAGACTTTCACATTGCATGTTTTGTTTTAGGTTAAACTAACATGCATGTTTGAGCTTTGTTGTGTAGGGAAGACCTTTAACAATTTTATTGCAGGATTGAAGTATATAGTTGCAGGTTCCTCAAGCTTGGAGGATTGACATGTTGTTGTTTCAACCGTCATCGTCCAAGAGATTCAAAGATCAAGCTCCCTCTTCTTCACATAAAGAGAACCTCATAGCCCAAGTGTTCCAGGCTCAAGCAGAAACTCAAAAATAACGATAAACTTATTTCCCTTGTCATCTTTCTTTGGTTGCATGTTGCTTAGAATAGTTCTAAAGTTTGTTTCTAATAGCTAAAGGCTGCATGCATTACTTTCTAGAGCTAAGTTATAATTTGTCAATTTCAAATAATAGATCTAGTAAATTTTAAGCAATTTTTTGGTCTTTTTTCACCTAGAACTTAGATCAACTTATTGTTTGTTTTAATCTAAATATCAAGCTATCTAGATGTCCTTTGTTTGCTGTTTTAAAAAAGCAAACATAAGCCACTAGAAAAGCATAGGTTAGGTTCGTTAAAAGTGTCTAAAAAGTCCCAAAAATTTCAAGTTTTGCCTTGGAATTTTTTCCGAAAATTTGATAAACTTTTGATTGTTTAAAACTTTTTTTCATCACTTTCTAACTTGACTTGCTTGTTGTTTTCTTGCAACAATAACAGATCCAAGGGGAGATTCTGCCAAAATTTGGCGAAATCAAGGCTCCCGGGGCACCCTGGGTGGTTTTAACTTCGTCAAATGAAGTTTTCCTTTCTTCTATCTCTTTCTTGTATTTCTTTAAATGATCCAGTTATAATTCTTTCTAAAGAGCTAAAAGCTTAAAGAGAACATTGGTTCTCTGTTGTAATAGTGCAATAAAAGCGGGCCCTTTGTGCCCAGTTTCTCCATCCCCATTAGGGGGATTTGTGTCTTTGGTTTGGTTTCCTTTTCTTGTGATTGATGCATGCTTAAATCTATTAATCAAACACACAAGTCAAGTACATCGAACACACAATACACACTCTTAATTTCATGCATGTTAACTAAATCTTAAATCTATCATGCATGCTTAGTTAGTTTTGCTTCAAGTCTCTTTCTTTTTCAATAATCTTGCAACCATGTTTAATTTCTAAAAGTATCTTGTAGATCTATCTCTCAACCACAAAGCAGGGTACTTAGATATAGAGTGTTGCAAATCTTTCTATTTTCAAGTATTTGTGTTTTTCCTTAAGTTACAAAGCAGGGTGTATGATTTATTTCTTTCAAGCATTTATCAAGTAATTGAACCTTGCTAGCTTAATAAGACAATCTCTGAAGTTGTTAGTTCATTGGGAGGAAAAAGTCTGAAAGTGACCTGTAAAGTAAGACGGGCTACCCGTGTTGTACATCCAGCACTTTCAGTGAGTTTATTGGTGAGACCATTCGGGTTTCGGTAAACTCTCA
>JASDQU011025933.1:5795-18518 GCA_032191745.1 Picea mariana
GTTGAGTTGGCATGAGATGGTTCTCAATATGGTACTCATGTGGAATCAGTTGAGTTAATCGGTTGAGAGTGACGTCCCTGTGGGTGAGCATAGGTGGATGTGTCCCTAGTGGTTGAGCACTAGAGGATGTGTGAGATCCCTTGTTATATTTTCAAAGAGTGAGACTTTGGTAAAACCCTAATTGTGTTGTAAAGGGTACAAGTTGGCTCCACCATGTAAAGATAATTAATATTGTGAATTATTAATTATATTATTAAGTTGTACAGGTTGACCCTATTGTGTCAAGTGTCACATCTTTTGGTTGAGTTAAGTATTGTATAAATAAGAGATAGATCCCCATTATGGATCATCTCTTACTCACTAACTCAATGCATGGTCTGAAATTATAAGGACTACAATTCACACTTCTCTAGGATCTAGTTTTATCAGTCTTAGAAGCACCCTCTTGTGTGCTAGGTTTTGGTGGTGGATGGTGGATCTTCTCTTGAGAATATAGAAAAGTATTGTTGGGTTTTTCCCTTGGTTGAGAAGGGTTTTCCCAGGATACTTTTGGTGTATTTTGTGCATGGTTATTCTTCTTATGATATTGATTTATTGCAACTTGTGTATTGTTGTTGCAGTAGTTATGGTTTAGTTAATGCTAAATTGAAATAAAACTCATGCTTGAGCTAAACGTTAACATGGTATCAGAGAAGTGTACTTGAAAATGACTTTCTGCACAACAAATAAAAGGCAGGTCATAGGGATTTGAAGGGTCAGACCTCTGTGGTAAATTTTAAAGGTTGGATGCAAGCATATTAGCCTGGGTCGAGCCCTATTTAAGGTCTTAAAAGAGATCATGGTATGGAGAGGCTCCTCTCTAAGGCTATCAAAACTAGAAGGAGAAAACATCAGACCTATAGGAGGCTAACACCGTAGACCTAACCATGGATTTAAAAATTGTTTTTTGTGACAGAGTTGGGCCTGTTCTAAGGTTGTTATGAGGCAGCGAAAATATGAGGTCAGTTATTCAGCCAAGTTCTCAGAGTTAGCTTGAGGGTTGTCCAGGCATGTTGAAGACAAATTTTAGAGGTATCCTTTGGCAGAGTTTAAAGTCTGTTTTGTGCGTATTTTATGAGTAGTTTCAACCCTGTATTTGATGCATGTTTAAGGCTTGTTTGAGGTGAGGTTAAGACCTGTTATGAGGTTTTTCCTAGTGCAATCCTTCAAGACTTTTTTGAAGTGGACACCATATATATCGATGTTGTGATTGAGGTCTGTTCCCACACCAATTTGGAGGATATCTGAGTGTATTTTAGACCTAATTGGGTGCGTGGTACTAGACTATTTTGGCACAGATTTCAGGACAGTTTAGGCCAAGTTTTTCAAACCAGAATTAAGGAGAGTTTCAGGAATCTATTATTGAGAGTCAGTCTCAACACATGATAAAAGTATATTTATGACCCAACAAAGGTAAATAATGAAACATATTGAGGCCTATACCGAGGCTTATTCTGAAGCAAACACAAGACCATTTATAAGCATGTATTACATGTATATCTAGTGCAGTTTCAAAATTTATTTGAGTACGAATTACATAGGTGTGTAAGAATTGTACAAATCTATCTTGAGAGCAGATTTTTGAAGTAGATAAGCTAGCCTTCAGAACTATTTTTGGTGAAGCATCAAGGGAAATCTTGACCTGTGATTAAGGGACTATTTTGAGGCAAGTTTTCAGGGATCATTTGGATAGATATTGTGCAAGACCTTAGGAGGTACAAGGACAAGTTTTTAGTGCAGTTCAAGTGTAGGTCTAAAGTTCCTTACGGAGGGCCGATCTGATTCAAGTAATGTTGCAGGCCTGAGTTTAACTTGGGAGCATATCTGCAGTAGAGGCTATCTGAGACACATATACATCAGATAAACTTTGGTGTGACTTTTGAGCATGGGATATATTCAAGCACTAGTAAGGAGACTAGACTTGTAGCCCTTGTCACTATGAGACTAGACTTGCAGCTAGTGATGTGCAAGGTTTCAAGCCCTTGTCACTACGAGAGTAGACTTACAACTAGTGATGTGTAAGGAAAACAACATTAGCCACCTCAAAAAAAGACAAGGAATGTAAGCAAGAACAACGTGGATTTCTTCTCTATCTCAACTTTCTCAGGAAGACCAAAAGCAAGATTGAGCATGATTGTAGACTAAGGTAAGTTTTTGTACTACTTTCCTTAATTGATTTCATCATTACTCTGTAGTAGCTTTCTTTTGATAATGAAGGGTATTATCTTTGGTGTGGGAGACCTCATGACTTGGACCATGATCCCTGGTACGGGAGTCCAAATTTTCTTGGTTGGTTGTTATCCTAGTACAAAAGGCCATTTTGGTTGTTGTCCCTATAGGAGGCAATCTTGGTTATTATCCTAGTACAAGAGGCCTGATTTTCTTATTTCATTATTGAAGGGCCATGATCCCTGGTACGAGAGTCCATTTTTGTTGGTTGTTTATTATCCTAGTATGTGAGGCCATTTTGATTGTTATCCCTATGAGAGGCCATCTTGGTTATTATCCTAGTATGGGAGGCCAACACAGTACTATAGAGATAGTAGAGGACCTGAGAAGACATGGGATGTCTCCAGGTTAGCAACACAAGAAAAGGTTGATTTCCTTCAGGACATATTTTTATCCTTTCGACTTCAAAGGGAGTCACTTGACTCAAAGGGAGTCACTTGAATCAAAGGGAGTCAAACTATTTGAGAAGAAGGAAGAGACAATACCTTCTCCCCTTCAGTAGTTTAAAGGGAGAAAAGTATTGATCCACTTGATCCTGTAGCTCCAGTTGATGTTCCCAGAGAAATGGAAGTAGGTCAGGAGAGGCCTACATGGGCTCGATAGACTCTGCAGGAGGCATAGGAACATGCAAATCCTTGTGGTACATTCCAAGAGAGGAAGAGACTACAGAGATTTTTGAGATATGTTTCAACTATGAGCCACATCATTGATATTGAACCTTCTTGTCATGAAGAAGAAACAGGTTAGTAGTTCTAACAAGATGCCAAGATAGAAGAGTATCAATACATCATGAAGAATGATGTGTGGGATATTGTTCTGAGACTGGAAGGGAAGTATGTAGTGTCTTCCAAGTGGATCTATAAGATCAAACATCTAGATGATGGAAGTGTCGAGAAATACAAAGCGAGATTTGTGGCTAGAAGATTCTCTCGGGTGGAGGGAATAGATTATAAGGAGATATTTTTCTCTTGTTGTCTGATACACTTCCATCCGTACAATTATTTCCCTATCTACATCCATGGGTTGTAGACTACATCAGGTGGATGTAAAGACATCCTTTATCAATGGATATTTGAGGAATAATTTTACATCAAGCAACCATATAGATTCATGAGAAGGAGTCTCATGTGTGCAGGTTGAGGAAAGCCCTGTATGGACTAAAGCAGGCACCTCATATGTGGTATGAGAATATTAATGGATAATTGATGAGTTTGGGATTCAACAATAGTGTTGTTGGTCCCAACCTATCCTATCACATTGTTGGTGATGAGTGCCTGATTTTGGTCCTATATGTGATGACTTATTCCTCACCATTTCAGAAATCCTTATTGATGAATGCAAGCATGCATTGGCTTCTGAATTTGAGATGAAGGACCTTGGTATGATGCACTACTTCTTGGACTAGAAGTATGGCAGAGGACTGATGAGATTTTCTTGAGTCAAGGAAAACATACAGTGGAGATATTCAGGATGATGGACTACAAATCCATGCCTACACCGATGGTGATGAAATTAAAGAAGATGAACACGACTTCTTCCAATTCAGGCAATATTGATCCACATATTTATAGACAACTGATTGGATCATTGATGTATCTGGTTAACACCAAACCTGATATATGCTATGTAGTGAATGTACTCAGCCACTTCATGAGTCAACCGAGATAGACACATTGGATAGTAGCAAAGCATGTATTAATATATCTACGTGGGACATTTGGTTATGTCCTAAGATATGCCTCTGGTGTAGACATGAGATTGCAGGTATATTCCGATACAAACTGGGTAGCGAGCGCAGTGGACCAGAAGACCACATTTGGTTGTTGTTTTACTTTGGGATTTGCCATGGTTTCCTGGTGCAACATGAAACAAAGCTCTGTGGATTTAAGTACCATGGAAGTAGAGTACATAGCGTCATGTGTGGCACTCCACAAAGCAGTGTGGCTTCACAAGATCCTTGCAGACTTATTTGGACATGAGATGGATTCTACCATTATCCATTGCGATAACCAGAGCTGTGTGAAGCTCTCAGAGAATCCTGTGTTTCACGATAAATTGAAATACATTGAGATTAAATACCATTATATCAGAGATATGGTGCAGAGGAAAGAAGTACATGTGCAGTACCTTTCTAAACATGAGTAAGTTGTAGATGTCTTCACCAAACCACTTGCCAGGACGAAGTTCAAGTACTTTCGTGAGACACTTAGCCTGGTGGAGAATGCCTCCCTAGCTGAGAGGGAGTGTTGATGATTGCAGCTTGATGAGCCATCCTCCAAATCGTTCTCCTTTGGACTGAGTTGAGACATCTGGGAGAGATCCCATGTGTTGGGTGTGCCCATGTGATGGGTGTACATCAGACTCTAGACTGAGTTGAGATGACGTGTTGTCTCTTGTCTACTCCTCTCGACTGAGTTGCGATGACTTGAGATGGTCTCCTGCCTTGTACGCCTCTGGACTAAGTTGATTTGGCTTGATATGGTCTCCTGCCTTGTACTCCTATGGACTTAGTTGAGTCATCCTGAGATGGTTCTCCAGATGGTACTCCTATGGAATTAGTTGAGTTAAATTGTTGAGAGTGACGTCCCTGTGGGTGAGCACAGGTGGACGTGTCCCTAGTGGCTGAGCACTAGAGGATGTGTGAGATCCCTTGTTATATTATCAGAGAGTGATACTTTGGTAAAACCCTAATTCTATTGTAAAGGGTACAAGTCAGCCTGCCATGTAAAGATAATTAATATTGTGAATTATTAATTATATTATTAAGTTGTAGAGGTCGGCCCTATTGTTCCAAGTGTCATGCATTTGGGTTGATTTAAGTATTGTATAAATAAGAGATAGATCCCCATTGTGGATCATCTCTTACTCACTAACACAACACATGGTCCGAAATTATGAGGACTGCAATTCACACTTCTCTAGGAGCTAGTTTTCTTAGTCTTAGAAGCACCCTCTTGTGTGCTAGGTTTTGGTGGTGGATGGTGGATCTTCTCTTGAGAATATAACAAAGGATTGTTTGGTTTTTCCCTTGGTTGAGAAGGGTTTTCCCAGGATACTTCTGGTGTATTTTTTTCATGGTTATTCTTCTTGTGATCTTGGTTTACTACAACTTGTGTATTGTTGTTGTAATAGTTATGGTTCAGTTAATGATGAATTGAAATAAACCTCATGCTTGAGCTAAAATTTAACAACTAAACTCCTTGGATCTGCTTGGAATCTATCTCAAATAGTGTGCCCTAACCTCATACACACTCCCTGTGTCTATTGAACCGAAGATCAACCCTATGCTGATCTGTATGGACCACGGATGGATCCCCCTAGAGAAATGCACCCCAACTACTGGAAATAACTGCGCCCTAGATATTCCACCTTTGAAATCTGGTTGTAATAGTCTCAAACTGAGTGTCCTAGGATCCTCTGTAATGGGTCAGGAGAGCTTCCCTGGATCTGATCTGAGGATCTCTCGAGAACCCTAAATGTATCCTCCCCATATGTCAAACCCTCACTGGTTGATTGATGCGCCCAAGATGATTTATCCAATCAAATTTGACAAGAAACCAACCAATAGATGTGCCCTTCCTTCCTCTCAACTGGTTCGGAAGGCAATCATTGGATTCTCCCTGGCTGGGCCAAGTTGAATATCTAAGTCTCCTCAGAAACTATGCCCTCACCCTGAATAAGTGTTCCCTTGCTGCTACAACCTGTGTAATTGTTGCTCAAGATCGATGGAAGATTTGTATCATCTGCCCAGTGACTAGGGTGTGTCTCTCAACACTGAAATAAACCTCTAGGTGTATTCCTCCCAGAAACCACAAATTCATTGATTCACCTAATCCTATGAAGTTGCCTCAGAGCTCACTCTCAAATAATAAAATATGCATAATGAGGAATTAGGTCGCTTTTCATCCTTATATACTCATCCAAAACCTTGATTCGTTGTTTACCTCTATTCTTATCTTTCTCACTTATGTGCCCCTCTATTTTTAGCTCAAATCACTTAAAGGGCACTTTTACCCACTTTTCACTTAATGTCACTTTCAAATTATACAATTCTCTAGTGAAATGACATTAAATGACCTTGTTTCACCTGTTTCTCCCTAGATCTAGTCTAACGGATATGTTTAGACTACTAAGCCTTCATCTATGGATATCCTAGTAGGAAAGGGACATTATAATCCTCCCTTCTCGAGATTGCTTGTCCTCAAGAAATACCTATCTAGGGTGCTACAAAATCTGCTCGCTCTCCCAAGTAGCATCCTCTCTTGGAATATTCCACTAACAAGTGGGATTTCCAATCTGCTGAAATATCCATCAAGAAACAAGTTGTTGGTCTCCTAGATAATGCATATGTTTCTTCCCCATGTCGGAATATCCTCTCCATCCTCTTTGCCGAAACTTTCCTAGGTGCCCCTGTCGACATATCCCTTAGTAAAATATTCTTCCCCTCACTCTCTCTGAATCTCATATCGAGGGTTTGGTAGTTGGTAGAAATACTTCCCATGGTGATCAACCATTGGACTCCCAACACCACATCTATGTCAGCTACGTAAAATACATATAATGTATCTCTCATGGTGTAGTTACCTAACTTCACCTCCAAGTATGGAACTTTGTCCAAACACCCCACCATGTGGCCATCTTCTACTACAACCTCAAACCCCTCAAACTCCTCTATCTATAGTGCTCACCTAGCCACCCATGTAGCGTTAATGAAATTATGGGTTTCCCCACCATCTACCAAGGCAATGGTCTGTTGTCCCTTAATAATCCCTTTGATCCTAAGGGTGTCATACCTAGGGACTCTAGAAAGGGTCTCTATGACTCCCTTTTTTGATGCTCGACTATTAACCACTTTGCGAGGTTGTGGCTTTATTGGTGGCTATGATCCTCCTAGTATCAATGGTCTCATTGTAGGATTTTACTCCTCATGCAATGGATCCTCCTCTGAGCTAGTCGAATCATTGTCATGCGCCTCACTACCATGTTCCTCCTCATCACTGTCTGTAGCAACCTCAATGTAATGGATTTGTCCCTTGCCCATGCACCTATGGTCGGGGACCCATGAATCTTTACAGGTGAAGCATAGCTTCCTCCTCATAAGATCACGTCTCGTAGCATCATACAACTTCTCCTTACCCTTCCATTTTCTCTGGAATGGTTTTCTATCCCGATCCTCATGTGGCACAATGGGTTTGGAAAAAAATTTGTTCTTTCGCACTGAGTCTTCTAGATCTGTAGTGTGTAGGATGGAATCCTGCAATGTGTGAGGTCTGTAGGCATTCACCCATACTATCAAGCGTTCTGTGATCCCCTCTATGAAAATCATGATCAACCTGGGCTCTGAAATATCTGTCATTTCCACGAATATCCTGTGGAACTTTATGATGAATGCCTCTAACATGTCAGTCTGCCTCAATTGAGTTACGCCCCTAAAATGGATCTCTAGATCTCTCCTGTCAAACCTGTCCATGATCCTCCCTGTGAACTCCCTATAAGAAGTGATGTGATGGTTACCCAACGTCACTAGTCCATGATGCCACCTCTCATGCGCCTCACCCTCCAAATGCAGGGTAGAGAAACTAATGGCCTCAGTCTCTGTCATCTAGTTGAGATTGTAGTATGTGTCCAATTTTTGTACCCAAGCTCTAGCAATGCATTTGGATGATCTGTTAAAATAAGGTATAGTTAGTTTACTAAATTTTCATATGAATTCTATGTTATGCCCCTGCTGCTACTTCTTTTGTCCTCCCCTCTGAGTATCTTTGGGATGGTTCCTAACCCTGAGTCCACAATACTCGACTAGAGTCATGTCCTGATGAAAATATGGTCCCAATGTTGTATCCTCTCTCCTATTCTCGATAATATTCTCTTCCTGTGTGGGTTTCCTCTGTGCTATCAATTGTTGTGTTGCTGCTAGGGGTGCCCTCTGGAAACTGGGGAATAATGGCCTGGGAACCCTACTCGAAGAAGTATATGTGTAAGTAGGTGAATGGGGTCTATTGCATGGTCCTGAGTTCCCCTGCACTACATGTGAGGCCTATGTGCCCGATGTTCTCTCTGTGGCCAACCTATCAACCATTTGTGCCATCGACTGAGTCATAGCGTGCTGACTGACCACTAAGTTTTTGAGTACCTCCATTGAGGTTGCCTCTAGGTCCATGGGGGGATTTCCACTACCCTCTGGTCTCTCATATCTACCTCCAATCATCCTCTCTGCCTCATGCTCTGCCCTTATCTCTGCTTCCCTATGTGCCTCTTACTCTTCTTATGAATTGGGAGGAAAGGGGGGATAATCTGACCTAGATCTCATCTCCCTACGTCTATTGTAAGTGACATATTCCTCACCTACATTCTCACAACCCTCTATTTTGTTAAGGTTTAATCTATTATTAGAGTTCTTTGCATTTCACTAGGTAACAATAACATAAGATATGATCACTGAGAAATACACAATCACAAGAGACACATCATTTATCCTGGGAAACCCTCATGGGGGAGAAAACCCAACAAAACTTCCTTATTATAGATAGCCAATACAATGCCAAGAGATAACTCAAACAAATACAGAAATTCCTCTCCCAAGAATGCACCTCTCTCTCTCTCTCTCTCTTCTCCAACTACAACTCTGAAACTTGCTCCTCAAATGAACAAGTGAGTGTGTGTCTAAGTGAGGTGCTAGCCTCCTTATTTATACAACTCTGGCATGTGTGGAGGTGTCTTTTCACTAACAGGGCCAACTTCTCAATCTGGGTGGTTATAACCACCTTTAATATATTCTGGGGCAGACTTCTTATTTTGCCTATTACAATTATGTTTTGACCAATCCACAAAAGGGGATTTGGTCTTTTACAATATCCAACATGATCAATCCGCAATAGGGGATTGATCTAATGAATAATGAAACAATAATAATTAGAATACACTTTGTAGTTACATTATTTCAACACTCCCCCTTAACAAGAAGGGTATTCTACAACAACATCAGGTGAGAGCGAGGACAACATCATCAACAACATCAGGTGGGTGAGAGGACATCATCATCAATATCATCTTGGAACATTGACTGGCGTATCTATAAATCATCGAAAGTTTTTCTCATCATTAACATAGCATAGAGGCTGAAGCATCATCAACATGACATGGAGATGGAGTAGCATCATCATCCTCATCGATATGAGGCTAAGGTAACATCATCATCATCTTCAACATTAAAGATGAAATAATATCATCATCATCATCTTCAGCAAGGACTCAGGAGATGAAGTGGCATCATCATCATCATCATCTTCAACAAGAGGCTGAAATAACATCATCATCATCAACTGCATCAACATGGATTAGTATAACACTAATACATCCTAATTATCAATAACAACACAAGGATGATACAACATTAAAAGCAACAATATCAAAGAACAAAGGCTGGCAACACATCATCACAACACGAGGCTGGCACATCATCACAACACGAGGCTAGCACATCATCACAACAATTAAGCTAGCACACCAACCAACAATTAAGCTGGAAAACACCACACAACAATTACGCTGGAAGCACAACACAAAAATTAAGTTGGAATCACAATACTAGACTTTATTTATGTCACAACAATTAAGATGGAAGCACAGTACTAGGTTGGCTTTACATCACAACAATTAAGATGGAAGCACGGTACTAGACTAGATTTACGTCACAACAATTAAGATGGAAGAACAACACTAGGCATATCTCAACACATCAATCTAGACTGGCTTTACGTCACAATAATTAAGCTGGAAGCACAGTACTAGGCATATCTCAACAAAACAATCTAGACTGGCTTTATGTCACAACAATTAAGATGGAAGCACAGTACTAGGCATATCTCAACACAACAATATAGACTAGCTTTATGTCACAACAATTAAGTTGGAAGCACAGTGTTGCGCCTCTTTTGCCACCTATATGAGCAAAACAGAGGTGCTTACAAGCTTAGTTGGGTTAGCTTAGCAGGACAGCTGTAAAGGAAAAGGGTTAGAGAAAGAAATATAAAAGAACAACTAAGAATTAAACTAAGAAATAAAATAACAACTAAATTAGTGAGCATAAGGACATAAGAACAAAAAACCAATAAGACTCATTTCACCAATGGCAAGGTTTATATAAGTGAAAGAAAACACCAAGAAGAAAGAGGACTATGAGTCCCTTCTTCCTCCAAGGGAGGGCTCTTGGACCCCCACAAATAAGCTCTTCTTACAACTTTGAATGAAAATGGTGAAAGAATTCCAAGCTAATCCACTCAAGAGGTGAGATGGATTGCCCAATGTAATGGTGCTAGTATACTCTTGATGAGAATAGAGGATTCCTCAAGAGGATAGCAACAACATAACTTTGCTATTGAATTCCTTGAAAATGAAGTGCACCCATGGCCTTGTTTTATAGAACCTCTTTGAGGTATTGTGCAACCAACTTGTAGTGTGAAAAGAGGCTAATTAGGGCATTTTTAGGTCTTTGACCAGCCACCCAGTCAGATCCAGTTGAGATTTGGGCTTCAAATCAACTTGGAAGCTGAACTAGAAGTGGGTGGGAGGCCTACCAATCTCATAAATGCGTCGTTCTTAGATGTGCGCGACCTTTAGCGACCACAGTCGTGCATCGGGTGCATGTGCACTTTTCTTGCATTTCTGTTTTGCGCATGTGCGCGCGCGCCCTATGTAGTCATAGCGCACTTTAATTTCATCAATGGTTGTATAGTTTTGGACCTTTTGGAAATGCTTTTGTGGTAATTTTGGTCCATGGGTGACCTCATAACTGTTTGACGATGCTGAATTCTTGTAACCATTTGTGGACGAAATTTCAGTGATAACACACAGTACTAGGCATATCTCAACACAACAATCTAGACTGGCTTTACGTCACATCAATTAAGATGGAATCACAATACTAGGCATATCTCAACACTACTCCCCCTTTCGAGGGAGGTCCTTTCGAACTATACCAAGATTATCTTGAAAGTGCTCAAACTTTCCATGATATAGAGGCTTGGTCAACACATCGACAACCTGTTCATCCATGCTAACATATTGAAGCTTTATGGCTCCTCTCTACACCATGTCACAAATGTAATGATATCAGATATCTATGTGCTTTGACTTGTCATGAAATATAGGATTCTCTATCATCTTTATGCAGCTCTGGTTGTCACATAGAATCATGGTTGCTTCCATCTCTAGGTTGAATAGACCAGATAATAACTTACGAAGCCATATAGATTCGCAGCTGGAAGAACACACAACAATGTATTCTGCTTTCGTTATTCTGAGAGCAATTCTCGATTGCTCTGCCATAAGATCATGGCTGATCCCAAACTGAAACAACATCCTGAAGTGCTCTTCTTGTCAGAGACACTTCCAACCCAATCTGAATCAGTGTACCCACTCCATGTGAAATCATGATCTCCATCATAACTGAGATCACAATCTAATGTACCTTTAAGGTACCTCATCACATGTTTTGCAGTAACTAGGTGAACATGTCTAGGTTCTACTAGAAATTGACTCAATGTGTTCATGGAAAAACAAATATCTAGTTTGGTGTTCGTTAGGTACATCAACGATCCAATGATCTATTTATACAATGTGGCATCAATCAATTCTAATAAAGTGTCGACCAATAGCTTCAGCTTCGTTTCCATGGGTGTATTCATGGACTTGCACTCCAACATATCAAATCTCTTCAATATTTCAATGACATACTTCCCTTGGTTAAGGAATATTCTCTTTGGGCTCTGCCATACCTCAAGACCTAAGAAATAATGCATTAGGCCAAGGTATTTCATCTCAAATTCTGCAGTGTGCTTCTTCTTACATTCGGTGATGATATTTTCTTCTCTAGTTAAGAATAAGTCATCTACATACATCATAAATATTACCGGCTCATCATTTATAACCTTGAAGTAGAGGTTAGAATCTTCTTTACTCTTGGTAAAGCCCAAGCTCATCAGGAAACTGCCAGTTCTTCCATATCAAGCTCTAGGAGCTTGCTTCAACACGTACAGATCCTTCTTCAACTGGCAGACATGAGTCTTTCTATCTTTAATCTTCAAATCAATTTTTCTCATTACATTGTACTAATCTGGTACACTTGCTCAGCTGCAACTCAATCTACACAATCATGTGCTATCTCTATGTTCTTTCTGCAAGACACTATTTGTCTCACTATCTGGGAGTATGTCTTCTACTCTCTCTGCAACTATTCCTTTTGGAATCTGGGACTCTGTACCTGCAACTACTCCGAGGATGAGAATGACTACTTCATTCTCACCGTGGCTACTAAAACATGAGAGTAAATCCTCTTATTTTATCACGACAATAGTTTCATCTGAAACTGAGAGTGTCTCAATAACTGATACAAAAGATAGATCTTCTTCTTTCATGGGGGTAATGCTATCATAGTCATGTCTTCATGAACCAACT
>JASDQU011025934.1:0-10181 GCA_032191745.1 Picea mariana
TTTTGTAATTCTTTTCTTTAATTGTCTTCAGGGCCTACATGTACAATTCACTTTGTCATCTTCAAAAATTCATTTCTCCTCAACCATGAGGATCCACGTGACGTGCCACATACCACCGGAAAGAGAATGATGTATAATATCCATCCATGGGTGTTGTATATACATGTGCATTTTCCTTCATGTCCAAATAACTTCATCAATCTTGTGGTCCAAAACCCATGACTAGGGTTGACATCAATGACAACAACCAATCTTCCAACAATGAGGTCCTCGACTTAAGATCGGAGGTCAATGTCATGACGAAGAAAACTTGGGCACTGATGGGAAAACACAAGATGATCTATTCCCCTATTAGACTTTGCATGGCTAATCAGCAAGTTGTCAGCCCATTTGGATGATTCGAGCATGTCCCAGTGGACATCAATGGAGTTAGAACCCTTGAAGATTTTGAGGTAATTGAAATTGTTGATGATAGTTGCCCTTACCCTGCATTGATTGGAATCAATTGGGCCTTCGACAACTCTATTGTCATTGATTTGAAGAAAATATGTATGACCTTTGAAAGAGATGGCCTTAGGGTCATTGCACCCTTAGATCTAGATGAGGGTCAGCGTTACACAGAGCCCATTAGAGAAGAGGACCATGCATATGAATTGGAAAACATCTACAAACTAACAGTCAGACAATAGTATTATATCAATCCTACAGCTGATGTGAATCTGAGCTGGCGAAGTGACAATGCGTGTTCATCAGACTCGTAAGAAGCATTGGAGAACTGGTAGAACCATATGTATGAAATATCTACCAGAATATCTTCTATATTAACCAGAGAAGTTCACTATATCGGCATAACAGTGAGTAAGTTACCCATATTTGATGGTCTGAACACCCTAGAAACCTTCCTTTCAGATTTTGAAACAAGTATACCAACACAACAATGATTGTTGGCAATGGATGAGGCCCTGAAAGATACAACAACAAGATGGTGTGGGACACACAAAAGAAACATCACAGACTGGACACAATGTCGAACCTTGATGACGACATGGTTTTCAGCACAAGCAGTAAGCTGCGAAGTAAGGTATACTGGTTGAAGTTGCCCAAAGGACCATGCGTGAAGCTATGAAGAGGCCTAGAGAGATATTCCTTGAGAACAATGGGTGCATAGATTCATTAACACGCTAGATACGACCCCTATCAACTGGTACCTTCAAGAAGAATTGTGCCTCATCACCATAGATTGGGAAGGTATGATTCAAAATTTTTTTACCACCTTTTTATTTGAAAGTGAATTTCCTTCAGTAGACCAAGAACTACATATTGTGAGGCATCAGGTATTCAAAGAGGCATATAGCCTCCCTATGGAACAAGAAGAGGATGAATGGGCTGTGCCTCTCCAAAAATTGTAGACCTACTATAACATCAATGCAGATGACGATGATGACTCGAGGAAGGTCAACATCACGGAGACAAAAGGCCAAAGTGATGTGGACGGACCAGGAGTTGAATTACCATTTATTGGATAGCCAAACAATATTATAAAGGTCAATATTGGAACATAGGAGACACCAAATCTTGCCAGTGTTGGAGATTATTGGGATGTTGCTACCATTGACAAGATTACAGAATTATTTTATGAATATCAAGACTTGTTTATAGCCAAGCTCATTGATATGAAGGGAATCAAAGGACCTATGGGAGAGATGAAAATACCTATGAAACCATATGTGAAGCCAGTCAAGCAAAGACCCTACAGATTGAATCCAAAATACAACGAAAAAGTGAATATTGAGCTCAACAGAATACTGGTAGCAAGGATTATTGAACCTGTCGAAGAATCAGAATGGATCAGCCCTATGGTGGTACAAGACAAGACAACAGGAGAAATCAGAATATCTATGGACCTCAGGAAACTGAACGATGCATGTCTGCACAACCCTTTCCCTACACCATTCACTGATGAAGTATTAGACAACGTGGGAGGCCAAGAGGTATATTCTTTTACAGATGGATTTTCAAGATACCATCATATATGGATTGCCAAGGAGGACCGCCATAAGACCATGTTTTCCACAGAATGGGGATCCTTTCAATACACAGTAATTCCATTTGGACTAAAGAATGCCCTAGCCATCTTTTCTAGGGTGGTGGTCGAAGCATTCAAAGATTTTTTGCATAAATTTTTAGAGGCATATTTTGATGACTGGACTGTATTTAGTTTGTTGAAAAACCATACTGAATGCCTAAGGCTAATGTTGGATAAATGCAGGCAGTGCCAAATTTCTTTAAATTTGAAGAAGTGCATCTTCTTCTCACCATTTGGAGTATTATTAGGCCATATTATATGCAAGCATGGATTGTTGGTTGATCCATCTAAAGTTGCAATTATAGTTTATTTTCCACTTCCTACTTCAGTTAAACAACTGCACAGTGCACTTGGAAACACTGTCTATTATAGGAAATTCATTAAAGGCTATGCCCAAATTACAGCACCAATGGAGAAGCTGCTAAAGAAGGACTTCCAGTTTGGGTGGAAAGATGAATGCCAGTAGAGCTTTGACACACTGAAACATAAGATGGTCACTGTGCCCATTCTAGTTTTTCCAGATTGGAGCAAGGAGTTTCATATGCACGTTGATGCGTCTTCTATTGCACTAGGAGAAGTACTGGCATAGCTAGGAATAGGATACATTGATCACCCGTTAGCCTTTTCTAGCAGGAAGCTATCCACAACAGAAGTTAACTACACCACCACAGAGAGAGAAGGATTGGCCATGGTATATGCACTACAAAAATTATGCCACTACTTATTGGGAGGACACTTTAAAATGTTCACAAATCACTCTGTGCTGAAATACCTAGTCAATAAACCAGTGTTGGGGGGGAAGATATGCAAATGGCTCCTGTTGTTTCAGGAATATGATTTTGAGATCATAGTTAAGCTAGGAAAAATGAACAAGGTCCCTGACCACTTGTCAAGGTTGGAACATGGAGAAGAACCCACCAATTTGGAGGATACACTACCAAATGCACAACTTCTCGTCATTAGAAAGATTGATGACCACTTCGTTGACATCGTCTAGTTCTTGACAATAGGGATATCACCTAGTGAGTATACAATTCCCCAGAAGAAACAACTCGTTGTGCGTGCTATAGACTTTTCACTGATAGTTGGTCAGCTATACAAGATGGGACCTGATGAGATACTAAGAAGATGTGTTATGGAGGTAGAGTGCCTATTGATCCTTGTAGAAGCCCATGAAGGCATTGCAAGAGGACATTATGCAGGGAAAGAAACTGTGCAGAAGGTGCTACGAGCTGGCCTTTGGTGACCTACCTTACACAGAGATGTTAAGGATTATGCTAGAGCTTGTGAAATATGCCAGAGAGTTGGAAAACCATTCCGAAGAGATGAAATTCCATTAGCACCATAGCTGACCCTACAAGCATTTGAAAAATAAATCATTGACTTCATGGGACCTATAAACCCACCAAGGAAGTGCATAGGAGCAAGGTACATCATTACTACGACTGAATACTTAACCAGATGGGTTGAATCAAGAGCAGTCAAGGACTGTAGTGCAACTACATCTGTGCGCTTTATCTTTGATGACATAATAACTAGATTTGAATGCCCTAGGAACCTTATGAGTGATCAAGGAACCCATTTCATCAATAAGACAGTGGAAGCCCTAATTGAAGAATTTGCAGTTCACCATCAGAAGAGTACACCCTACCATCCACAAGAAAATGGAATGGTTAAAGAATTCAACAAGTCTTGGAGACAGCATTGATGAAGGTTTGTAGTGTGAACAAGGATGACTGGGATTTAAGAGTACCAACAGTACTTTGGGCTTATAGAACCACTTGCAAGAAATTAACAATGCAGACCCCTTTCAAGTTGGTTTACGGCCTTGAAGTTGTTTTCCCAATGGAATACTTGGTACCAAGCTTAATAATCATTATATTTACAGACATGGATGATACTGGCACTGTACAGGAGAGGCTAGCACAATTGGTTTAATTGGAGGAAGATCGATTCATTGCAGGATTTCACCAACAGGTTCAGAAAGAACGAGAGAAGGCATATCATGACAGGCACATCAAGAAGAAGACATTCAAGCAAGGTGACTTAGTACTAGTGTATGACAGTAAGTTCATAAGACACCCAGGGAAGTTTAGGACACATTGGATTGGATCTTATGAGATTTCCTATGTTATAGAAGGAGGCGCTGCGCAGTTGAAGACATTGAATGGAGAGTGGAAGGAAGGATTGGTGAACGGGAGTCAGCTGAATTTGTACTATGACAACTAGCTGCCTCACAGCTCTCAGTAAAAACAAAAGGAGAGGGGTCTAGGTACTAGGTGCAGTTGAAATTGAGTACCAAACACAGAAAAGACAGTCTACACAAGGGAAGGGAAGTGGAACAAAGCAGAAAGCAAAGATTGCACTACGTAGTACAAAGTCGAAGTAAAATAGAAAGATCAGATCTGAAGTGCCTCGAGATGAGTCACAGGTGAGTGTTGGGGGCCTATTGGCCCTTGGATATGGAAGAAAGAGAATATCAAGGAAGAAAAGGTCAAACGCGAACTGCGTGGAAGACACAGTGATTGTCACTGGGTCGAAGTAAGCAAAAGAGCAGAAAAGTTGGAGTGAAGTACAGAAAAGCTAGTCGTTAGATGAGGAGATCAAGGATGACAGATCAGCAAGGGAGATGGATCGAGGACAACTCAGAAAGTAGGGAAAGCCACCATTACCACCATGTAGAAAGAAAGGAGAGAGAGGCCGGTGAAGCCCGAGAAAAGTGGGTCAAGTTGACCTAGGGTTTTAGACACCTAGGGTTTTGGTAATTAGGGTTTTGACACCTAGGTTTCGACCTAAGGCTATCAATGAGGGACTATAATGTATAAATAGAGGTCGAAAGGACCTAGGTCAGGAGGGTACTATTGTTGGGCATTGATATTGAGTATTTTTTATTGAGAGATTATTATACTGTGAGAGAGGAAGTGTTGAGAGTGAAATCTTCCTGGTGTTGTATGATCTTCAGCTGGGTGCGAGGATCAAATCCTGCAGCTAGGTGTGCAGGATGGTAGAGGATGAGAGAAGAAGAGAGAAGATATTCTAGATAAGAGAGAAAATTAGAACTATAGGATTCATCTTAATATATTATAAGTGAAGTTTTGTGGACGTATCCCTAGAGAGAGGGTGAGCCACGTATACCTTGTGTTGTGTGTGTGATTGATGCTTTGATCTCTGTTGTTGTTATATGGTTAATTGCATTACTGTGTTAGATCATATCTATAACTGTGCAGGATAGATCTAGGTGATAAGTGTTGATGCATATGGAGTTGTTGTTGTACTTGATCCACTTGACATTCCGTTGGATGTAGACATCTCTATCCTACAACCCCCTCATAGCTGCTTTGGGTTTCGCAGGTGTTGTCGAAAGGGCCAGTAGCTAGGGCTTGTTGGTGCACTCTTAGAGTGAACCTTGGGCCTGCCCCTGTGCCAACAATAGTTCTCGGATTACATGTCTCGGCAGATCCTAAGATAGCTAACAGAGCCTTTCTCTGTGAAGGGAAGATCTGAAGGACCTCCAAAGTAGACATCGCGCAAGGGGTTTGTGATAAATACTCCACCATAGAGTAGTTCTGGGTGGCCCTCACATTTGGATTATGTGAAGTTTTCTTGAATTCCCCTTTTGGGATGCATGTCATTATTTCACCCATCGTTCTCTCGATCTGGAGAGGAACAGATGAGTTTTCAGATTCTTTGCCCTTTTCTATAGTACTTGGCATTCAGTAATCATGTGCCCTAGTAGCTATATGGGCTTCACCTTTCAACATATAGACGTTCTAAGTTGAGGGATTGCTAGATGATGAAGGGGATCCCTGACTACCCCCATCCGCATTCGCAGAGGCTTGAGTTAAATTTTTCCCATGAGGAAATGGTTTCATTAACAATGCAGGCTGCTGCTGCACCAATAACTTTTGGGCCTCTGCGAGTCGACGGAACAAGTGAGTTGGGTTGTCTTCTACGCAGAGGTTGCAAGAATACTTTGACTTCTTTCTCTCTGTGTTGCCCCCACCAGTTTTATTGGTGGGTTTTTTATCCCCCTTTCTCTTCGTTCACTGCTTTTTCTTCCCTTCGTCCTACTGACTGGACTTTAGGTTTGTTGATTGAACGCTGTGTACATCCAATGTTTGAGAAGGGGGAGCAACTGAACTAGGAGTTGGGCTGGCCACTATCTACTATATTGAAAATTTTTGTAATTGGTTTGAAAGTGGGTCAATGGGATTTGCTTGTGCTGAACCAACAATGTCATCAGCATGTGGTCCAGACTTATGTCTGGTCTTATCAAGAATAGACCATGGCGCATATGGAAAAACTTCGTAAAGCAAACTAGACTGAGAGTAAATCATCTCTAGCTGTTGATCTCTCATTATTGCTTCTTCCTACGAAAATACCCCTGACGTTGCTACGTCCTTGGATAGCTGTGGTACAAAATACTTAAGGAACCATTCCACCAGGAACGCTGGTGGAACTCATACTTTAATCAAACTCTTTCGGTGTCACCATTCTCGGATGTGATCAGAGATATGGTCATCCTTTGTTTTCTCAAATTTGGCTAGCAATTCTGTGTCAGCATCGTATCTCATAGGTAATTGAAAATGGTTTAAGAAAACCATTGCCAATTCGCCAAAAGTAGAGTATCTTGAGCGATCGAGCTCGATGTACCATTTCGTGACACTCCCGATAAGAATGTGTTGAAACAGATGCAACTAAACAGATTCGTCCCTCAAAGAATTGGACAAGCACCATAGATGAAATGTGGTCACATGATCTTCTAGATATTCATTAGTCTTGCCTTCAAAATTTTGAATGTCCAAGGGAAACTTGGTCGGCATGGCAGGCCAACGTGGATCATGACAGATTGGGTCATTCAATAATCTTGACAATTCTAGCAAATGAAAAGTTTCCAGAAATGGTAGCTTAGGTTGTTGAGTATGTACAGGAGGATAGGAGCCTGGTATTTGGTTGGCACCAAGTTGCCAGGAAATGTTAGGCTATTGGCCTGGGTTCTGGTAAAAACCATGGCCTAGGCTGGCATTTATATGCTACTCTTGTTGAGACGTCATCAGGTGACTCTCGTAGTAAGATGTTGAGGGCTGAGAAGGGATTTCTTCAGATGTAGTGTTCCAAAGGCTATGGAAAGGGTTTCCCCCTGCCGATCCAATGGGCATAGGTCCTGAGCCTTTCCTAGGTTTCCATTGACCATGGAAGGGGCTTCCCTCAGTCGACATCCTTGATGAGGGAACTGATCCCTGCCATGGATTCCAAAGTCCTTGAGAAGTGTGTGCCCCCTGTGCAAGAATAATGCCCTGCATAAGATTTTGTGATTTAAAACCAGGGTTTCCCCTGGTCGACATGGCAGCTAATGAGAATGCGTTGTTACCAAATGTGTCGAACAAAGAGAATGACAAAGAACCCAATGGTGTGGAACTAGAAGAAGTTCCTTGGCTACCTGCTCCGAACAAGTTGTAGTTCATGGTCAGTGAGATGGGTTGCTAGGGAGCGTCGTCGAGCAAGGGAGACGATGGAGGTATATGAACCCTACCGTAAGGGAAAGCATTATAATGGGATGAGGTGCCCCCCATGGACTCTTACAGAGGATCCTTTGAGCTCCCTTCCCCCAGACCCAAATTCTGTAAGGTGGAGTAGGAGAGGACCGAGTTCGTGTCAAATTTGGGCATCCCATATGAAAATGGAGGGCCCTTCGCACTCTATGTAAATGGTGCGGTGATCGCCACCATGGAAGAAACCAGACCACTACCCAACGTAGAGGTGGTTGAGACCATAGTGGCCCAGACATGTGAAGGTGAGTTAGGAGGCAGAACGCCCCCGGTTGTGGCTACCGTAGAGAGAGTATGAGGACTCCTTAACGAAGCAACAGTGTTTGCTTCCATTGTTGCTTGTAAGATTATCTACCGCTCATGATGCGTTACCCTTGGAGGGGAAATCTATATCAGAAGTGGCACTGACAATTCAGTGATTGGAGATTTATACAAACCGAGATCTTTCTCTACAAGGTCAGAAATAGTTGGTCCCTCCGAAAATGAATGTTCTCCTCTCGGAGATGGCTTAGGTACAGTTTCATGTAGCCCGGTCGCCTCAAATGATCCTTCTTGGTCAAGTCTTCACCTTCGCAGTGGTGGTAGTGGCTCCAAGTTAACCGACAGTAGGCCCAAAAGCCTTCATGACCGGTGGATATCTTGATATTCCTATAATTTTTAAACCTGTGAAGTAAAGCAATGCATATAAATTCTATAGAAAAACAGAATTTAATCAATGGCTCATACACAGAGATTTTATACCAGAAACCCTCAACCGGGAAAACCTTTCTTATATTCATATCCAAAATTTCACCATTCATCATACAATATATACAATGTTTTTAGGTATTCTGTAGATACCAAAACCCTAATCCCTTAATCCGATATTAATTTAGTAAACCGCTAAAAATTGCAAAATCCGCTAAAAATAGCAAAAAACCGCACAAAAAAAAACAATTCAGGGTGTTGCGCATAACCAGAGGGGGTATACTCCCCCCCCCCTTGTTATCCGCAATTTTGGTCATTATGATAATGTTATGATGATGTCATGATTATGGAAAATCAATCTCTTCACTAAGAATACTTTCCTGAGAAGAGTTACACTTGTCTGCTTCCAGAAACTATATTTTTCAAAGATGTTCGCAGGCTGCCTATATAGCTGCCTGCGAGAATGCCTGATTCTCACAGGCTGCATTAAGCTAGGGTGCAGATAATCCGCACTGTAATCATGGCCAGGGTGCGAACATGTTTTTAAATAGGAAAAAGATGAAGTTCTTGAGCCTTCTAGAAGAGAATCTTCAAGAAGAATGAGTTGGCTAACGAATGGTTGTTCAAGTGCTGGCATTCCAGATATCTTGGGATCATTTCCTATCCAAGTAACCAAATTATCTTCCCCTATATATTAAGGAGATAGCTCATTGGAAAGGTTAGAAGCAAGCTAGCAAGAGATTGATTGGAGAATTGTTGAATGCCTGTATGAAGGACTGATGCTACAGCAGCAAGAGACTACAACAAGGTCATCACAAGTGGTTGATTTTCTTCATGCATGAGCAAATGTGTGTGTCAGAACTAGGAGCCATCGAAAGGAGACCTACGACATTAAGGCTCAGGTTGTAAGTTTCACTTTCAATTAATTCAATACATTAATATGTCCCTTTCCCATAAATATGGTGTTACTTTATTACATGATTCCTTGATCACATGTATAGACTAGCTATTGAACATATTAATCTGCCTTTACTTCAATTGGTTTGTTCTGTTGTGATCTGAACGGAGCAAGAGCATTGGAGTGAAGCTTGGAACAACAGAGACTTAGGAAAGCGTTTACAAGGTATGCTCATAATCCTTATCTCTTAGTTCACTCAATAGGCTAGATCTAGGGAAAGAGTAGTATTATGTTCTGTTTTGTTCTAGATCCAGGTGGATCTAGGGAGATCGGTTCGTGTCCGCACTTATGGATTAATCCTGAAACAAAATTGGTGACTCCAATGGGGACTTATCCCTTTGTCTTTTTGGTTTTTTGAACTTTCTGTGGCCATTTACTCTATTTCTATTATTCTCCTGTTTTGTCAGTGTCTGAGTCCTCAGGATACCCTGAGGGACCTTCTGGGTCTATAAGCCTGATTGATTTTTGCTTGCATTTTCAAATTTTTTAGTATCTTCAGGGATTCTCGCACTGTACCCATTGACAGCCTACGAGAACCATTTAAGTTCGCACTCTGCTTATATTGTCCAGTGTGAATAGTTCACATTCTGCATTGAAGTGGCCTGCGAGAATATTACATTCTCGCACCGTGTCCAAGGCTCGCCTGCGAGCAAGATTTTGAAAAATTTTGAAATCAAGTTTTAACTTTGTCAATTGCTCAGAACAATTGATTTGTGTCTTTTTGGCTTACTGGATCATTGACTTATACACCTCTTGCTTTAATTTGCTTGCTGGAAGAGATTTAGGGTTTCTAGGTCTTTTTTTCTTTTTGTAGCTTGACTTTCTTTTCTTGGCTCTGTTTGGCATTTTCTTTCTCTCTGACTTCTGGAGTTAGATGTGTCTGTGTGGCTGAGAACCAGTG
>JASDQU011025934.1:10685-27242 GCA_032191745.1 Picea mariana
ATTTGGAAAATTCTCTCTCTCTCCCATAGCTAGGATTCATGGAATGAAAAAGATTATATTTCATCATTGTCCTTGCATTACTTGGGTCAGAGTCACATATCATGAGTTTCACTTCTGTTGCCTTTGAGTAATTAACAGCCTCTAAGAACATTGCATAATCTTAAAATCAATCTAGTAACTTTTTCTAGGGCTCTTTACACCAACATATTAGCTAGGCTAGTGCTTTGAAGTAGGAAGAGAGACACACTCTCCAATAGCTCGAAAACAAACAATATTATATTGAGTTAGGGAGTGTAAAATCCATTGGCAGCATATTGTCCTAGGACGCCCTTCTAACACAAGGGTTAAGCACTAAGTCGCATTGGTGTTGGCAGAGTTACTAACCCTACTTTGTTGAAATCGGTGTAGAGATTGCACGTATTACGGGGATCACTCCGAGGTATACCCACAATTATGAGTGGAAGCCTTTGAGTTGGTTTCGGGCTTGATACCCTGCCCTTGCGTGTGGATCGGACTGACGACTGTTCCCCCAGGCTATACTGTTGTTTGTGGTGACCTTAGTGGCCTATCTCTCTAGGTTCTTACCCAAGGTGACTATGGAGGGGAAAGTCTTCACGGTACCTGGAATCGACGTTGATCAAACTCACTCGGGCTCCTTGGAGGGTATACCCACGATTATGTGTGGGAGCTTGCACCAGGGCATAAGTCTGTTAAGCAGGTCATCAACGTAACTTTTCCACCTTAGCCCCGCCCCTTCTCGTCTCGTTGTTGCGACGTTGGATTTCATCACCAACTAGTGGCTCCAAAATTAGAAGGTATTGTTTGCTTGGTGATTGCCTTTTAGTTTTTGTTTACTAGTGTGTGCTGATTTTTTCTCGAAGTGGACCATAGGATTTTCGTTGGGGAATTTAGTACTTGTTTACAATTGCTCCCCTACGACGTTCACGTAGGATGCAAGGTTTGTCCCCGGAACATCCGGAAGTTTCACAACTGTTGCACACAACTACACCTGAGGGTACACCTGAGGACTCTCCTCGTCCGGGTGAAATTCCCCTTGTTACTCTACCACACGTGGACATAAGTGACGTCCCAGAATTTTTTACACCACCTCCACAAATAGAATCTACTGATCCTCTTGCTCACTTTCGAATTACCAATACTATAGAGGATTACCGCATTCGTCGTGGTGAACGACCTGTTGGATGATTAAATCCTTCTGAAGAGACTCTTGTTACATCCTCTGAATCAACTGTTGGGCCTTCTCACGGTGTAGTAGGCCAAGATCCTTTTTGGTCGGGTAATTTCCGACGGGTTCTTTTTGGCACTGAGTCATCTCCTGTCTATGAAATCAACCCTCCTGTGTCTCCTAAACCAGAGACTGCACTAGAGACTACAACTTATTGTTTTGTTCTTCCTCCTGAGATGGCCCATCTCGCAATTACTTCGAGTGTCCAAACCGAGATTCCTGCAACTACTCTTGCCCCTATTAATACCCAGCGAACTCCTGAGGTTAACCCAAATTTACCCTCTGGTTACCACGCGTTAAAGCCTTTGTTGAATGTTTCTCATCCAACACCTCCACAAACCCCAACTGGTTCACCAAGTGGTCCTCAGTTTCCTGGGCATCCTATTCCCGGTTTCATCCCGACACTCCCTCCTCAATTTTTTGGCAATTCTAATCCTACAGGCACTATCCCGATTGCTACAACTATTTCGACTGTTGCCCCAAATGTACAGATTCCTGTTGGTGGACAGGGTGGTACGGTTCCTTTCCCTTTTCCCGGACACAATGTTGTTACTACACAACCTCCGGTTGGTACACTACCTCCGGGCAGAACGGTACCTACAGCAGGGGGTCCAACTTCACCCTTTGGACAAAATATACCTCCTGCATTGGCCCAGTATTGGAATCACCTTTTGCAAAACTTTCCTCAGAATGCTGGGGGGCAGCAACCTGTCGCTACAGTTGCCAACCTTACCTAGGGGTAACTAATCCTATTTGGGGTTCGAACCAGACTACTCAACCCCAGGTCCCTGCTCAGACTCAAGGTTATAATCCTTGGGGTTACTATCTTATCCGCCCACCACCGAATCAACCAGGAGCTTCCCTTTATGGACAGTCTGCTTACGCTCCTACTGGTTTGCCGATGGGGCTTCCACCCCAAAGCCACCAGTACCCGCAGGTAAATCGACAGTTTCCCTTTCTTTCTACCTTGGATTTGCCATATTTTTCTAGGATCTTGAATGATCCTATTCGTCACTCTCCTCAATGGCCTGCTATCCCTGCCAAACTTCCATCGGATATTCTGAAATTTGATGGCAAGCCGGGAGAGGACCCAAATAATCATGTCATGAATTTTCACTTATGGTGTTCGTCCAACTCTCTGATGGATGACTCCATTCGTCTTCATCTTTTTCAAAGAACTCTTACTGGTTCCGCTGCAAAGTGGTACATTGAATTACCACGAGGTTTCTTCTCCGATTTTAACACCCTGGCTATGGATTTTCTTACACACTGCTAGTTACCAATCCGATATGATACTGGGACTGAGATTTTAACTTCTTTTAAACAATCTAAAGGCACTCATATCTCGGATCATATTCATGAGTGGAGACGGCGACGATGTCTCATCAAGCTTGAGCTCCCTGATCAGTTACTGGATGAGTGGTTCACGAAATCTTTTGTGAACGAGATTGGTAAAGAAATCACCATGGGTGGAGTTGTTACGGAGGAGCAGGCTATAAGTCGTGCTCAGTATCTTGATCTCGTTTATTTGCAAACGGGAACATTGTACGATTTGTTACCTGACCTACCCCGTCCTGATACTTCCAGCACTTCAACTACTCCAGCTACCTCGCATGCAGCTGATGGTGTGATTGGGACCGCTCATACCCACTCACATTCCGTTTCAACCACAACCCCTAAACCCACCTCTTCTAATGTTCAGAATGCCCCGTCTCCTGCTCCTCCCACCGGTAAAACCTCAGAAGTGAATGCTGTTCAATCTACACCGACCGGGAAAAATAAATCAAAGAAAGGGAGAGGCAAGAATAAGGGGGGTAAAAATAATAATCCGAATGAACAAACTACAAATGATCCTGTTGAAGAGCGGGATAAGCGTAAACCGCGGTATCCTTGCCTTATCTACGGCGACGATCACTATACAAAGGATTGTCCTCGACGTGCCGAAGTCTCTAAGTTCCTTCAAGGAACACCAAAACCACCCACACCGGCTGTTTTGTCTCAACCTTTCCCGCCTCAGCAACAGGCTTCATTGGTCATCCATGACCAACCTTCTACTTCTACCACATCATACATTTTGATGTGTTCCAGTGATTCTAAGAAGAATGACATTGCAATTGCAACTAGAGATAAAGACTATACTCCTTCTAAGGAGAAGGTTGACGATTTACCTCCTGATCTGGTATAAGATTCTCCACCGAATCCACCTACGAATGGTTCTCTTAATCTCGAAAGACCGAGTCTTGATACAGTCCTACGACCCCCTAAGGATGTTGTTCGCAAGTCGACATTCAATCCTCACGCTCGTGTGGCCCAAAACTACAATATTGTGGAAGATCTGGCCCAAGCACCTTCAGCGATGTCTGCCCTTGAGGTCCTCCAGTCTTGTCCTGCACAACGAAGGGCCCTGCTGAAAGCCATAGGTGGAATTGACCCTATGGATTCAAACTTGATAGTCTTTGACTTGGACGAACATGTTCCAAGGTTGCCCGCTCAGCTTGCTTTTCAGATACAAGTTATTGTCGCTGACAAAAGCATTTGTCGCACAGTGGTTGATGAGGGGGCCTCTATGTGTGTAATGTCTCTTACTTGTTGGAAAGCCATTGGCTCTCCTCCATTAACGGAATCACAAAATACTCTGAAAGCCTTTAATGGCTCTGGTTTTAAGCCTTACGGCGTTCTTTCCTTGCTGCCCATCACTCTTGAAGGTAAGACCATCCAAGTTGAAGTGGAAGTTTTCGATTCTCCCTTAGATTACAATCTTCTTCTTGGTCGTAGCTGGGTAGACTCCATGCGCGCTGTTGTGTCAACACTTTTCCGTGTCCTACGATTTCCTCATCAGGGAAGAGTGGTTACTGTTGATCAACTTGCCTTCTTTAATTTAGATACTCGCACGGGGAACGTATCGTTCATAGCTAAAACCCCGCTGGGTTATGAGAATGTTGGAGTCGGTCTTTTAAAAGACTCTTCGTTAATAGGTACTTTTCCCATACCACCACCACCCGATATTCTACGCCCGTCAGTGGCTTCGATTAATATGATCTCCGCCATTCCTTATGAACTTTTGGTGTCTTTTGACCCTTGGATAGTCCCTGAACCTGGAGATCATGCTCGTTTCGGCGACATTATGTCGTTAAGTCCGGTTGAGTCGGCTTACCAAGCCATTCAATCGGCAACCTCTTCTACATCCTCTCCGGAGGAGTTGTCTCTTGATCCTTTCCATATCATCTTTCCCACTGATGAGATGATCATGTCCGTCATGGCCGATACGCCTTAGGACGATGGGCATCATCATTCCATACTATTTCTGGAACAACATACTCTGGAAAACTACCAGCGGATTTCGACTCCGTCGACCGTTGTTGTCACAATGACCGTTCCCGGATCCACACGAGATGTGTTTGCGGAAGGGAACCTAAATAATATTTCTCCCACGATTCCCATTGATATTTCATTGAAACCTGGGATAGTTGAAAATGTTCACATTGGAGCTTCGTGTTCTCCAGAGGAAATTGTTACCGATACTGCTTTATTCAAGGAATTTCGTGATGTCTTTGCCTGGAGTTACGAAGAGATGCCAGGTATCGACCCGTCTATCATTGTGCATGAGATCAAAACGTACCCTGGAGCCAAACCAGTACGACAGTGCCTCTGTCCTGTCCATCCACGTAAAGCGGTGGCCATTAAACTCGAAGTTGAAAAACTTCTGAAAGCCGGTTTTATTTACCCCGTGGCTTTGAAAGAATGGGTTTCCAACCCTGTACCGATCGATMAGAAAGGTGGAAGTATACGTGTTTGTGTCGATTATCAGGATATTAACAAAGCCTGTCCTAAGGACAACTTTCCGACCCCTTTTGTCGACCAGATCGTCGATGACTGTGCCGGTAGTGAAATTTTTTCCCTCATGGATGGATTTTCCGGCTACAACCAAATTAACATCGCTCCTGAGGACCAATATAAAACTGCATTTATTTGTCCTTGGGGTACTTTTGCCTACAGAAAACTTCCGTTCGGTTTGAAGAACGCAGGTGCCACGTTTCAACGTGCGATGTCTTATGCATTTCACGATATAAAGCATATCGTTCAACCTTATTTGGACGATTTGCCGGCTCATTCTCTACGCCGAGTCGATCACCCTACTCATCTCCGAGCAATTTTCATTCGTTGTCGGTTCTATCGCATTCATCTAAATCCACATAAGTGTGTTTTTTGCGTAGAATCCGGCTGTCTTCTCGGTTTCATTGTTTCACGTCAGGGGATCTGGGTGGATCCGATTAAGGTTGAGGCAATTCTCAATCTTTCTCCTCCTTCTTCACTGCGCCAGTTACAAAGTTTGCAAGGGAAAGAAAACTTTCTTCATCGTTTCGTCCCGAATTACGCCGAGATTACTCGTGGTTTCAAACGTCTTTTAAAGGAAGGTTCTAAGTTTGTTTGGGATAAAGTTGCCAACAACACTTTTGAGGCTTTAAAGTTGTCCCTTACAAAAGCTCCTCTCCTCTTTCCTCCTGATTATAGTCGGGATTATTTTCTTTATTTGGCAGCTTCCAAGTATACCATTGGCATGGTCCTTGTTCAAGAGGATGACAACCATGATGAACATGTTATATATTACTTGAGTAGAAGTCTATCATCAACGGAAGTCAAGTACCAACATGTTGAGAAACTGGCTTTGGCTGCGGTTCAAGCAGTCCAACGATTTCATCATTATATTCTGTCCAAAAAAACTACTGTGATTTCACATTGTAACCCCATGCAACATATATTGACACGTCAGTTGCTGGGGGGCAAGTACTCCAAGTGGATAGTCATTCTCTCGGATTTCGACTTGGAATTCGATCGCGCCACGTCGAAGAAATCCCTAGTTTTTGCTGAGTTAATTTGTGATTTTCCCCACACTGCCACGGAAAATGTAGCAGTTGGTTTGTTACCTGATGAATCACTTTTCGTTATCAGTACCGACGATATTTGGTATGGAGATATCATTATATATCTCCAAACTCAAACTTTCCGGCCTACTCTGTCCAGTAATGAATGACGTCGTATACGTTATCAGGCCCGCCAATATATTATCCTCGGCGATACTCTTTACCATCGAGGCATTGACTCTRTCTTTCGATGTTTTTTGACCTTTGACGAAGTTGAGAAAGCTTTGAATGACTGCCATTCTAGAGCATGTGGCGGTCATATGTCTGGGTATGCTACTACCTAGAAAATCTTACGTACAGGATACTTTTGGCCTTCTCTGTTCCATGACTGCATTACTGCTGTTCAGAAGTGTCATGCCTACCAGACCTATCAACAGAAGACTCAGTCGCATCCCGCTCCCCTTCATCCTGTAGTCTCAGTAGGTCCTTTTTCTAAATGGGGCATTGATTTCATGACATGTCACCCTCACTCGACCGGGGGGCATGGTTATATTATTGTAGCTGTTGATTATTTCACAAAGTGGGCTGAGGCAATGCCGACATTCGATAATACTGGGAAGACTACAGCATTATTTCTTTTCAACCATGTCATCACTCATTTTGGTGTCCCTCAGGCTATCGTTACCGATCACGGTAGTCATTTTAGGAATTATATGATGTCAGAACTTACAGAGAAGTTGGGCCTTCATCATGATAGCTCAACACCTTATTATCCACAGGCTAATGGCCAGGTCGAAGCTATCAACAAGGTTCTTATACCGATGATTCGACGAATGATAGGCATACATAAGACTAGCTGGCACACAATGTTGTTCTCAGCATTGTGGGCGTATCAGACATTTGTTAAATCTGCCATGGGATTTACACCCTTTCGTTTAGTTTATGGCATGGAAGCCATTCTACCGATAGAATGCGAAATACCTTCTTTGAAGCTAGATGTAGAGCTCTTACCCAATACTTCTGTAGAAGAGGAACGTCTGTTGTATTTGATGCGATTAGACGAGACCCGATGTGATGCCACTTTAGTAATTGAAGCCCAAAAGAAACGCGTTAAGGCACAATATGACAAGCATGTCAAGCCTCGTGTTTTCTCTGAAGGTGATCTTGTTCTTCTGTATGAACAAGATAAATATGTCCTGGGAGCTGGGAAATTTGAACCTATGTGGCATGGTCCCTATATTGTCAGCAAAGTTTTGGATAAAGGAGCGTATGAACTAGTGGATTATGATGGTGTACCTTTGAGTGAACCCAGGAATGGGTTGTACTTAAAGAATTACTATGCATAAGTTATTTGTGCATAAGTGCTTGTATTTTATGTATCATACTGCGTGTGTGTGTTACTTTAGTTTTGCTTTCGACGTTATCTGGTCTCTGCCCTTACGTGACATTGTGTTTGATTGCCAGATGTCGGAGTATTCGCTACCTTATATTGGCTTCGCTGACGGTGCTAGCCATAGTACTCGGAACCTAGCTTCCGCTGCATGGGAAATCTATGCCCCGAAAAACGAACTCATATCTCTACGAGGTATATGTCTTGGCCGAGCAACCAACAATATCGCAGAGTATAGCGTCATTGTTGAATTATTGGTTGATGCTATTTCTCTTGGGATTCGTTATTTGGTTGTCCGACTGGACTCGCATTTGGTAGTACTACAGCTCAGTAATGTATACTCTATTCGAAGCCCTACTCTATTAAGGATATATTTGCGAATTCGTCTCTTGGAACAATATTTTGACCACATTGAATATCAACACATTCCTAGAAGTCTTAATACATTGACAGATGCTTTAGCTAATTATGTATTGGATAGGCATTTGAACAATTTATAAATCAAACACATTAAAATGTACACAATGTAAAGTAAGCCGGTAGAAGCCGTGTATATATATATATATATATGACGATCAAAGTTTGTGTTTTACAAAATGGTTGTCCCAAGACCAAAATATCAAAAATGGAAGCTCATGGCTTCTACAAAATGACATCACTAATGATGTTCACGATAACAAACTAAGGTCCTAGCAACTCTGCGGAGCAAGCGACCCATAGATGCAGAGACTCCCATGGTGTGACGCTGATCACGTCGAGGAATGTCCTCTAGGGGCATATCTGGAACATCGRCCATAAGGCCCTCTAAATTTTGCTCCACTATCAGATAGTCCTTGGCGTACTGTGGAACTGCCACTGTTGCCTCTCCTCGACGCTGAACAGGAGAACTACCAGCAGGTCTATATGCTCCAACGTCTGTGTTATCAACAAAATTTTGGTGTTAGTCTTCAGATTAATCTATAAAACAAAAAACATTTAAATATATCAAAAATACAAAAACATTTAAAAAATTAAAATTGGTGTACTTCTTACCGAGGTCTCCCCATTGTGCATCCTCAGGCAGTGCAAGTTCAGGATCACCACGGAAATCTAAGCCAGCATATGCGTAATCCTCTATCATCAGCACCTGGACTTGAAGCCAATCGAAGAAACGATCGTCATACCTGACGATAGGCCCTGCCACATGTCGGGCCATGAGTCGGCACCATCGTAACATCCTTGGGTCCCTAGGACCCGAAAACTGCCAATCTGCCTGAAGCCTAAATACCGGGACCCTCTCACAGAAGAAGGACACTAAAAGAGATCCATACCCGAACTGTTTTAGATTTCCATGCCTGCATTTGGTCAATTGTTTCTTGAGATTGCATAGAACTGCATCAGCCCAGTTGAAAACCCGGGGCTCAGTACACTCGATGGCATACTGAAAGTAGCTCTGCAGAGCCATGTGTGGAGCAACACTTCTTTCCATCCGAGCTATGGTGAAGAGAATGGTACGGAGAATTATATCGGTCACTCCCCAAATGTCCACCTTCCCTTCCCGACGTTCAGCCTCGGGTACGCAATACTGCCTGCAATACTCGCTCATTTTTAAACCACCCCTTCGGCTACCGGTCAAACTGACATAAGATCCCCTTCTTGACAACCCAGTCAAGAAATAGATGTCCTCGATGTCTATAGTCAAGGTATGAGCTCCCACATTGAAGAATTTTTGATCTGGGTCCCACATTCGGATCAAGTAATCTAGCAATCGCACTTGGGCTCTCATGCCCGGGATTCGGAAATACTTCAGGAGACCGCAATCTCTTAAAGCGGCAATGGTTTGAGGGTGATTTTCGGCATTGGTATTGTCTTCCTCGTGTTCCCTTTCTCTCCATTCTAGCACCATAATGATAGTTATAAACCTATATGGAAACCATGCAAATATAGGGAATGGAGTACTTACCAATCTGATCCAGACGGCTCACGGAATGATGCCCCGAAGCTCCCGAAAATCGACGATGAAGGTAGAGGGTAAAATGGAAGTTTTTGCACCCAAATGGTAAAATGGTAAAAAGGCATGGTAAAATATGTTATAAATTCATTTTATTACTTTTACTATGTCAAAAAAGTGGTTTTTTTCATATTTATTCATTGTTTAACCCCAATTGCTAATGAAGAATGAGTAAAATGATTTGCAGGTATGGAACATGAAGGGTCATGGACGATTTTTTATATGGTGTGGTATATTTTTGATTGCTTTCTATGGTTTTGATATAAAACCTTGAGCGCCTTTTATCTGTTCTTGCGCTTGTCAAAAAACATAAGAACGTGATCGAGTGTTGTTTTATCCCTTTTCCGGGCTCGCTGTGGTCACACGAAAAAGGAACCCCCCTGGAGTTATCTTTAAGCTCTTTTTAGACTCTCTAAATAGGAAAAGATTGTCGAGCGACCTTGCTATTTTCACGCTCGATAAAGTATTTGAAGTATGCGTCCTTCGAGCGATAGTTTAACCCTTTTTCGGTCTCGTTGGACTATGGTACGAAAAAGGAACTGAGAGAGTTCTCTTTTAAGTGTTTTTCCAAACTCTATAATCTTGAAAAACCTTTGAGTTTTCTTTCTTTGGACTCATAAAACAAACATTGAAAGACCCATATGGGACATGAGTTTTCTTTAAGCGTTTTTCAGACTCTCGAAACATGAAAAACCCCCGAGTTTACTATCTCTGGACTCATTAAATAAACATTGACAGACCCGTAATGGGACCAAACCGCTCCTTCCTAGGGTTTGTTAAAAATACTCCGAGGGACTCGTCTGAAGAATGAGCTTATATCCAACAAGCATATGTGATCCTCTTCAAGCTTGCGTAAAAATAAAGAGGTACTTGCCAGAAATGGTGGGGGAAAATTTTGGAAAGGGATATGTTTCATCTTTGTGTTAATTGGCAGCAAGTGTCGCTCTTGAACATGACACCCCCTATTCATCTTTTGAAGCCGGTTTGGGTAATCCATTTGTCTCTCATTCGATTTGATAACAAGATTATTTCATGTGTCGTCTTTGAGTCAATGCTGCCAAATCATTGGTCATGTCATTCATATGTTCAAGAGAAGTCCATCTGAAACCTACATTGAGTTGGCCATCTGCAGTTGTCCATTCCTTCCGTGTCGGCCTTCCCTATGTCCAAAGTCCAATTGCCACATACTCTGTTTCACTTTCAAACTCAGTTACTCATTTCGTGTCATTGATGGGGGATACATTAAGGCCCTTCTGTGACGAGTCTTGTTCCGTCGACATCAGCACATTATCCGGGATTAAGACTTAGAAATCATTTAGTACCTTGGAGCTTGCATGCCTCAATGGAAAGTTTCCTCGCTTTCAACAATGGGTTTACATCATTGACCCCTGATCGAAAGGTTCTGTTGATTGTTCGACATCAGCTCATTTATTCACAGTCGATGGATTGTACTTTAGTACCTTGGAATTCATTGACATAAATGGTGATTTTCCTCGCACTTGTTAACGGTTGCATCAATGACCGGTAATCAAGTGGTTTCTACCATGTTCGACTTCGACACATGTAATCACATGGTTAGATTCGTACTTTGGGCGATGAGGTTGAAGACCCTGGATATTATCTTTGTGATCCAGGTTGCGATGGAGTATGTATAATTTGTGACACATAGATCCACTATGTATGTTTCGTGGCTATGTCGTCTTGACTGAAATTTTTCGCATAGATCCACAGTTTATTCAGGTGGCTATGCTATATTATGACTACATGGATCCACAGTGTATGATTGGTGGCCATGATCTTTGTTTATGATGTCATCAGTCTATGATCTGAGTATGGGAATGCCTACCTCAGAAGGGATACATATGATATTCTGTCGATGCTTGGGTGTTTGCAGGTTTCCGATTAGATGTGCTTTTGGTTCTTGACACACACATGCAGCTTACAAAGTCCGTCGACTGTCACTGATTCCACTCTCAGACTTTGGGGGGCATTCTGTTATCTGCAATTTTGGTCATTATGATAATGTTATGATGATGTCATGATGATGGAAAATCAAGCTCTTCACTAAGAATACTTTCTTGAGAAGAGTTACACTTGTCTGCTTCCAGAAACTATATTTTTCAAAGATGTTCGCAGGCTGCCTATATAGCTGTCTGTGAGAATGCCTGATTCTCGCAGGCTGCATTAAGCTAGGGTGTGGATAATCCGCACTGTAATCATGGCCAGGGTGTGAACATGTTTTTAAAGAGGAAAAATATGAAGTTCTCGAGCCTTCTAGAAGAGAATATTCGGGAAGAATGAGTTGGCTAATGAATGGTTGTTCAAGTGCTGGCATTCCAGATATCTTGGGATCATTTCCTATCCAAGTAACCAAATTATCTTCTACTATATATTGAGGAGATAGCTCATTGGAAAGGTTAGAATCAAGATAGCAAGAGATTGATTGGAGAATTGTTGAATTCCTGTATGAAGGACTGATTCTACAGCAGCAAGAGACTACAACAAGGTCATCACAAGTGGTTGATTTTCTTCATGCATGAGCAAGTGTGTGTGTCAGAACTAGAAGCCATCGAAAGGAGACCTACGACATCAAGGCTCAGGTTGTAAGTTTCACTTTCAATTTATTCAATACAGTAATATGTCTCTTTCCCATAAAGATGATGTTACTTTATTACATGATTCCTTGATCACATGTATAGACTAGCTATTGAACATATTAATCTGCCTTTACTTCAATTGGTTTGTTCTGTTGTGATCTGAACGGAGCAAGAGCATTGGAGCGAAGCTTGGAACAACAGAGACTTAGGAAAGTGTTTACAAGGTATGCTCATAATCCTTATCTATTAGTTCACTCAATAGGCTAGATCTAGGGAAAGAGTAGTATTCTATTATGTTTTGTTCTAGATCCAGGTGGATCTAGGGAGATCGGTTCGTGTCTTCACTTACGGATTAATCCTGAAACAACCTCTCCCTCGGGACCCCCCTAGGAAATCACCAGGTGCACATTACACAAAGAGAACCACTAGAGGGATCGTCAGACATAGTTGTATAATCTAACGCGGCCACACACACACATGCAAAGAATATAACACATACCCAACATTCTCCCACTTGTTGTTTTCTTTGCATCTAGGGGTCCAGAGGATTATATAGTCAACAATCCATGGCAGCAATGCCCATTGTTACTCTACACCAGGAGAAATTTTATTTTCTCACAGACTTTGTCAATGAATCTGCAACATTCTTCAAAGTGTCTGTTAGCGATCAAAATGCACTGGTTTTTGAGAGTGTTTTTTATCTCTCTCTCTCTCTCTGTTTCACCCATTTTTCTTATTAGCCTTTGGCCAGTGTCTTAAACTTCTTGTTTCATATCATCTCTCATTGATCATGATTGCTCCAAACCTTTTTTATTTGGTCTTCAACCTGCATTTCACAAATACATATTGTCAATATTTCTTAATTGATAAATAGCCTAAATCATACTTTTTGCCTTTTTAAATTCTTGTGGTGCGTGCACATTAAGTGAAGCATTCTATGACCTAAGTCCAATCCTACTACCAAATTTAGTGCATATACCAAATTCTAGGGTTAAGGCCACCACATTGAAATCCTAAGTCAGTCAAGCCCAACCCGCATGTCAATTCACCAATTGGTTGAAAGCCAAGCCATCTCCTACTTATCTCATCGATTCCATGAACAATAAGCCTCGAATTCAAATTGCAGAAGTTAAACCAACACCAATCCCAGTACTGAGTGTCATTCTCTTTATTCTACACACTTCATAAATATATCATAGAAATTGTTTATATATACAAATATAGAGTGTCTTAAACATCCCGATGTATGGGAGAATTTGTTCACAAACAATAATAAAAATACAGAGGCTCCCAAGTGATCGAATATACGAGTGTCAATGAAGGTGCAGCTATTCAATGGTGACTATAACATTTAGAAGCATTGACAGGTCAAAATCATCTTGCCACGAAAAGGAGCCCGGTTTGCAGGAAGAAGATTGTATGTGCAGTTGTCTGTGATTGGAGATAGCTCAAATTTTGGAACATTTGATAGGTGAAAGCATCAGTCTACATGCAAATCACGTCATGAAAAAAGCAACGGAGTCACCTATCATCCTAAATCGTAGGTAGAAGCCATGAGTCAAACTTCAACTCAGCTACATATCAACACATCCAAGCCAAGCGCAAGTGTTGAGTTCTACTCTATCATCGAATGATTTATCTAGTAGTCAAACCCGTGTACTGAGAGTGTTGTCACATGTGAAGATTTACCCTGAATATTCAACAAATTGATAGTAGTGTTTTCATTAAGGTTTCTAGCTTAGAAGGTTGATTTCGTTGATGTCGAAAATAACTCTATTTTTACAATGTTTTGACAGGTTGAGAGCAAAGGGCCATCTACAAAGTTTCATTGTTAGAAACTCATCAAGTTTGAAGAGATTCCTCTGCTACAGGTTCAGATCTAGATCCATTTGATTGTTGGCTATGTCTGTGAGAGATCAAATCAATGGTTTTGCGTATTGAGAAACAATAGGATAATGCGGGGAATGCAGACACTGCAAGTCAGAAGAGAGAAACATGTGTGATCTGCTAATAATTAACACTGAGAGAGGGGTTATGATAAATGATGAAAAGTCAAAGTTTTCCATCAATGGGAAGCAAATTTACCATTTGGTACATTGACTCTCAGTGAATCCACTGTTTTGCATGCCGAATGTGTGGCAAAAAATTAATCCTGAGGCCCCTCTCAACAAAGTTTGTATTTTAAGTTGTTGTGTCTTTACAGGAATGGGTGCTACTTTGAATGCAGGCAAACCCAAGAAGGGTTGGACAGTAGCAATATTTGGCTTTGGAAGTGTTGGGCTTGTTGCTGTTGAAGGGGAAAGAAATGCAGGAGCTTCTCGAATAATTGAAATAGATTTAAACAATGACAGATATGAACAAGCAAAACCATTTGGCGTAATAGAATTTATAAACCCTAGAGACTACGATAAGTGTTGGTTGTGGAGCCTGATTATCTTCTTGATTTAGAGGTCTTTTACTTTTAGCCGTGTTTATACCCCATGAAGTATTTACACCCCAGAAGTATGCACACTCTTCCACGTGGGGGAGTGCAGAGGGGGGTACCCCCTCTGCGGGGTCCGGGGGGGCTATCCCCCCGGCTGGGGTGTCTGGGGGCAAGCGGGCCCCCAGCGGGGGTTCGGGGGTGAAGCCCCTGAAGAAAAAATTTCTTTGTAAAGTATATTGTAATTTCATTTTAAATCTGGACCGTTCATTATAAGTTCGCAGATCTAACGATAGAGATTATGTTAGGGTTTTTTTTTCCCTAGAAGGCAACCCTCTTTTAAGAGGGAAATGTATTGCGGCTATGTATGTTGGCGAGTATTGTATTCTAAGAGAGGATACTATGAGAGAAAGAAGAGGAAGTTACAGTGTGATGGATAATAATAAAGAAAGGATCTGGCAATTTCCCTGGTGAACGTAGCCTACACTTGGTGAACCACGTAAATCTGTGTCTCTCTTGTATTGTGTATCTTCTGTGTTTTGTTTCCACATTTGTTTTATTTTATTGCTCCGCGGTCCTATTTTTCTAACAACTGGTATCAGAGTGTAAGGTAACTCGCAGGAAAAGAGGGTTCCTGGTTTGAGTGGGAGCAATGTCGGAATATGGAAAGTTTAGGGTCGAGAAATTTAACGGCCAAAACTACCAGTTATGGAAGATGCAGATGGAAGATTATTTATATCAGAAGGATCTATTCCTACCATTGAGTGGAGTAGCAAAGAAGCCAGCGACCATGAAGGACGAAGAATGGGAGACTCTTGACAGAAAGGCTCTAGGAACGATACGGCTGAGCTTGGCAGCGTCGATGGATTTTAATATCTCAAAAGAAAAGACAACGAAGGGTTTGATGGATGCGTTGGCCAAATTGTATGAAAAACCCTCGGCGTCCAATAAGGTATTTCTAATGAAGAGATTATTTAATATGAAGATGTTGGAAGGTGGGTCTGTTGCAGATCATTTAAATGAATTTAATACAGTTACTAATCAACTAAGTTCTGTAAAAGTGGACTTTGATGATGAGGTTAGGGCTCTTCTAATCTTGTGCTCATTGCTAGAAAGCTAGAATGGCTTGGTCATGGCTGTAAGTAACTCTGTCTCTCGTTCAAATACTTTAAAATTTGATGATGTTGTTGGTGTTATCCTTAGTGAGGAAATGCGATGGAAAAGCACAGGTGAGACATCAGGTAATGCGTTGAACATGGAGAACAGGGGAAGACAAAAGAATAGAGGAAAGGGCTCAAGGAACTGTGGGAATTCTAGGAAGGGCAGATCCAAATCCAGAATTGGAAAGATAGAGTGCTGGAATTGTGGGAAGAAAGGACATCTGAAGAAAGACTACAGAGCTCCAAAGAAACAAAGAGATGGACAGCAGGAGAGAAATTAGGAAGCAAATGTAATATGTGATGTGTTACAAGATTCTTTGATTCTTTCTATAGATAATATTTTTGAGTCTTGGGTAGTAGATTCAGGGGCTTCATTTCATGCCACACCCCATAGGAAACATTTTCTAGATTATGTTCAAGGTGATTTTGGACAATTTCATTTGGGTGATGATGCACCATGCAAAATTGTTGGAATGGGAAAGGTAAAAATAAAGCAACGCAATGGAAACCAATGGTTGTTGAAAGAGGTAAGACATATTCCAGATTTAAGGAAAAATCTAATTTCAACAGGGCAGTTGGCAAGTGAAGGTTGTATATCCATATTTATAGCTAAGATGTGGAAGGTCATCAAAGGATCATTGGTGATAGCGAAAGGAGAGAAGGTAGGTACATTGTATTTATGTACTGGTAATACTGACTCTTCTATATCTTTAGCTGCTACAGGAGTGGATACAACACTGTGGCATCATAGGATGGGACACATAAGTGAGAAGGGTATGCAGATACTTCACAAAAGAAATTTGCTACCAAATCTTAAACGAATTGATTTGGACTTCTGTGAGCATTGTGTTTATGGAAAACAAAAGAGAGTCACATTTCTCAGAGTTGGA
>JASDQU011025934.1:27342-57384 GCA_032191745.1 Picea mariana
AATTTTAGTTGGTCTTCAAGAATGAAGATGAAGATGAGAAATTTTCCAGGTCCAAGAAGGTTTAGAGTCCAGCATATACAATAGTGGTGGAGTTGTTGAGATCAGTCTCCAAGTGGGAGATTGTTGGTTGTGGATCCTGATTATCTTCCTGATTTAGAGGTCTTTTACTTTTAGCCGTGTTTATACCCCATGAAGTATTTACACCCTAGAAGTATTTACACTCTTCCACGCGGGGGAGTGCAGAGGGGGGGTAACCCCTCTGCGGGGTTCGGGGGGGCTATCCCCCTGACTGGGGGGTCTGGGGGCAAGAGGGCCCCCAGCGGGGGTTCCGGGGCAAAGCCCCCGAAGAAAAAATTGCCTTGTAAAAGTATATTGTAATTTCATTGTAAATCTAGACCGTTCATTATAAGGTCGCAGATCTAACGATAGAGATTATGTTAGGGTTCTTTTTCCCTAGAAGGAAACCCTCTTTTAAGAGGGAAATGTATTGTAGCTATGTATGTTGGCGAGTATTGTATTCTAAGAGAGGAGCTTGTGAGAGAAAGAAGAGGAAGTTACAGTGGGTTTTTCTATAGGTTGTATCCCTTCATTTTGCTGGATAATAATAAAGAAAGGACCTGGCAATTTCTCTGGTGGACGTAGCCCACACTGGGTGAACCATGTAAATCTGTGTCTCTCTTGTATTATGTATCTTCTGTGTTTTGTTTCCACATTTGTTTTATTTTATTGCTCTGCAGTCTTGTTTTTCTAACAATAAGCCCATTCAAGAGGTAATTGTAGAAAAAACCAATGGAGGAGTTGATTGCGACATCGTTAAATTTTATTTGATCATGAAAAGTTTCCTTTTGACCAAAACAGAGCTTTCACCAGTGCAGAAGGCAGAATTATAACCAGTTAGCTGATGAAAAGCAAATCTTTCACCAACTAACTAAAAAATCTTAAGACGAAATAGCTGGTGAAACCTGAGACTGGCCAGTGAAGGTGTATTTTCGCCCAGATCCAACTTTTTATCAACCAAACCTCTTGAAAATGGTTTATAAAGATGAATATTGAATTAACACATCAAATTTAAGATCCAGATTTTATGCAAAAGAGGATTGAGGAGGTGTCTAAGTTAATTAAACATCTATTTTTGGAGCACAGAATTAGCTTTTAATCTAAAGATGGCAAATTCAAATTCTATCCTAATCTAAGGATATCTAACAGCCTTGGAAGGCTTTCTGCACATCTCAGGGGTTTTTGTTTTATTTTGATGACATGAAGACCATAAAATAAGGAGTTGACCTTATCTTGAGGATTATCTCCTCTCTTTTTGTGAATTTTTTTTAACTATCTATCTTTAGCCAATTTGATCCATCCTTCTAGGATCTGGATATTTTATTGTAAAGCTATAAAGCTAAAGACATAGGAGGAACTAGGGGGTTCAATCTGGGAGACATTTTCTATCTTTTGTACTTGACTTCTTATTCTGATAATAGAATCACAGTCCTCTTTTGTTTTCAATATCAGATTCTTTCATATATTTCATGACTCTACACTTTATTCCAGTTTAGTTTATCCTTTAAGAACTATCATCTTCTTATCAAGCTCATAAACTTGGATTAAAGAATTTCTTATTGTCTTGTATGACCCTGCACATGGTTGTATTTGGTTATCTGGATTAGTATTCTTCATCCCCTTTTTCAACTCTGTTGTCTGATTATTGTTCTCTAAAAGCACTGTCTTATTTAGTTACATGATAAGTGGTTACTTTCATCAGCTTTTGAGTTATCCTATTGTCCCAAATATACCTAAAAAAAAATTGACTTGAAGTTACCAAGCACCTTTGGTCTACAACCACAAAGGGTTTCTTGGAGTGATAACAAATTGGTGTCGTTGTTGGGGAGAGGAGATCGAAGCTCAGCTTCCCTGAGAGACGACATAGATCTGATCTTTGATGATAGACAAAGGTTGGACACTACATTGGTTGTAATCATATATCTGGAAACTCCATGAAGGATGGATTCAGTGGCGACTCCACTGGTATATAAATGAACCAGATCCTAGAAAAGAGGTATGCATTCTACAATTTTTCAAGTATTTCTGGTTACCCTCATCCAGTACATAGTAGAGATGAATGGGAACACAACCTTCCAAGATTTCAAGGAGAAGAATGGGAAGTACCAGTTGAACATTTGTTGGATTTTCATGAGTTTATTCATCGGCTCCAGATCATACATGAAGATGTTAATATTAAAATTTTCAACTATTCATTAGAGGGGATAGCCCTTGATTGGTGCAAGTCTCTTCCAGCTTCAAGCATTCACTCATTGGCAAGTTTTCATTATGCTTTCCATTTGTTTTGTAAAGATGAATTTCTAGCTAAAGGTCTATTTGAAGATTGTTGTGATGAATTTGATAAGCATGTTCAGTAGGAAGTAGTCTTTTCTTTTGTTTGTCAAGATGAAAATTATGTTGTTAAGGAAGATCTTCATGATACAAATAAGAATTGCATAGTTGTAAATGCATCAGACCTTATCTCTATTACACCTGCTACCTTCGATTTACATGAAGAAACAGTTAGAGAAGAAGTTTTTTCTGAACCTTTTCAAGAGGTTGCCTACGATATGTTTTCACCTGTGATTGGAGAGAAGGATCTGAAGACTGTCTACCTTTCTTCGCATGATTCAGGATTTTTCTGCTCACCTATTGTTGATAAGTATGCAGATGCAGTAGATCATACCCTTACTTCAAAGGATGTTGATTTTAATAGCATCCAGCCCATATATGACATTCATGAATCTGATTTTGACAAGCCTTTTTATTTACCCATAAAGGAACGGCATCATGTTGTAATCAGCCATTCCATGTTTGCAGAAGACATTGAATATGATGAGTTTAATCTGGCCGAAGATTTCAAATCTTCTTTTCTGTTTATAACACCTCATGAACAGAAAATTGAAATCACCTATGAAGAATATATCTCTCATCATGATCAGGAAATTGTTGATCCACATAATGATAGCCATGAGGATGCCTTTAACATTGTATCAAATTCATCTATTAAAGATGACTGTCATGATGATCAAATTGTTTCTTTCGAAACCTTTAAAAATGATGATAAGATTATTCCTTCTAAAAATTTTGAAGATGTTGATCAGATTGACATATCAGTAGAGGAAAGTTTCAAATCTGCAACAGATAGTAAGGACAACTTTCAGTTTTTTGATTTGCAGACACAAGGAAATTGCAGCACACAAAAATAAGAGGATGATGAAGGTAGCTTAGAGTTTCCAGATTTGCAAGGACTATCTAATATTTATCTAGAACATCAGGAAGATTGCATCAGATACAAAGAAGAAGGTGAGGAGCTAAGAATTCCAGATCAACAGTCCATCTTATATGTTTCTCCAACAGATCTCGAACAGCCTGCATTCAACAGTGAGATTAGTAAAGGTAGCCTTCAACATCATTTCAAATTACAGCTGGATTAGCAGTCCAAAGAGGTATTGCTTTGTGAATTTGATGACCCTTTTGCTGACTATTTGGAGTCTATGAGCAGCATAGATGTTAAAATATTTCTGTCATAAGAAGATTGTATTTATCATCTGTTCAAACCTCTTTTCTACATGATATGGCTTCCATTGTTTTTCGGGTCAAGATCTAACATGATGTCAGCAAATCAGTTCCTTACATGGCTTCATTGGAAGCATTACTTCACTTGATAAGAGGCAGTACAGTTGGTTAGTGTAGGAGTAGAAGAGAATAATATCACTCAATGAGCATTATACTTTTCAGTTATTGGCTGTTGATTACAATGAATAAGCAGGGCAGGCTACATGCAAGCTACATGCAGGCTGCAGGTTTGCAAAGGAACAAATGCACAGGCCAGATGACTCCATATCCCAATGGTAAAGGCAACTAGAACTACTAGGTTCTTGGAAACCTCACAGGTAGGTCTCCATCCTAGTTGGAGCCAGTTGTTAGCGATCAAAATGCATTGGTTTTTGAGAGCATTTTTTATCTCTCTCTCTCTCTCTCTATTTCACCCATTTTTCTTATTATCATTTGGCCAGTGTCTTAAACTTCTTGTTTCCTTATCATCTCTCATTGATCATGATTGCTCCAAACCTTTTTTATTTGGTCTTCAACCTACATTTCACAAATACATATTGTCAATATTTCTTAATTGATAAATAGCCTAAATCATACTTTTTGCCTTTTTAAATTCTTGTGGTGTGTGCACATTAAGTGAAGCATTCTATGACCTAAGTCTAATCCTACTACCAAATTTAGTGCATATACCAAAGTCTAGGGTTAAGGCCACCACATTGAAATCCTAAGTCAGTCAAGCCCAACCTGCATGTCAATTCACCAATTGGTTGAAAGCCAAGCCATCTCCTACTTGTCTCATCGATTCCATGAACAATAAGCCTCGAATTCAAATCGAAGCAATTAAACCAACACCAATCCCAGTACTGAGTGTCTTTCTCTTTATTCTACACACTTCATAAATATATCATAGGAATTGTTTATATATACAAAGATAGAGTGTCTTAAACATCCCGATGTATGGGGGATTTTGTTCAAAAACAATAATAAAAATACAGAGGCTCCCAAGTGATTGAATATACAAGTGTCAGTGAAGGCATAGCTATTCAATGGTGACTATAACATTTAGAAGCGTTGACAGGTCAAAAGCATCTCACCAGGAAAAGGAGCCCGGTTTGCATGAAGAATATTGTATGTGCAACTATCTATGATTGGAGATAGCTCAAATTTTGGAACATTTGATAGGTGAAAGCATCAGTCTGCATGAAAATCATGTCATGAAAAAATCCATGGATTCACATATCATCTTAAATCACAGGCAGAAGCCACGAATCAAACATCAACTCAACTACATATCGACACATCCAAGCCAAGCACAAGTGTCGAGTTCTACTCTATCATCGAATGATTTATCCAGCAGTCAAACCCATGTACTGAGAGTGTTGTCACATGTGAATATTTCCCCTGAATATTCAGCAAATCGATAGAAGTGTTTTCATTAAGGTTTCTAGCTTAGAAGGTCGATTTCGTTGATGTCAAAAATAGCTCTGTTTTTACAATGTTTTGACAGGTTGAGAGAAAAGGGCCATCTACGAAGTTTCATTGTTAGAAACTCATCAGGTTTGAAGAGATTCCTCTTCTATAAGTTTAGATATGGATCCATTTGATTGTTGGCTATGTCTGTGAGAGATCAAATCAATGGTTTTGTTTATTGAGAAACAATAGGAGAATGCGGGGAATGCAGACACTGCAAGTCAGAAGAGAGCAACATGTGTGATATACTGACAATTAACACTGAGAGAGGGGTTATGATAAATGATGGAAAGTCAGTTTTCCATCAATGGGAAGCCAATTTACCATTTGGTACATCGACTCTCAGCGAATCCACTGTTTTGCATGCCGAATGTGTGGCAAAAAATTAATCCTGAGGCCCCTCTCGACAAAGTTTGTATTTTAAGCTGTTGTGTCTCTACAGGAATGGGTGCTACTTTGAATGCAGGAAAACCCAAGAAGAGTTCGACAGTAGAAATATTTGTCTTTGGAAGTGTTGGGCTTGCTGCTGCTAAAGGGGAAAGAAATGCAGGAGCTTCTCGGATAATTGAAATAGATTTAAACAATGACAAATATGAACAAGCAAAACCATTTGGCGTAATAGAATTTATAAACCCTAGAGACTACGATAAGCCCATTCAAGAGGTAATTGTAGAAAAAACTGATGGAGGAGTTGACTGCGACATCGTTAAATTTTATTTGATCATGAAAAGTTTCCTTTTGACCAAAACAGAGCTTTCACCAGCGCAGAAGGCGGAATTATAACCAGTTAGTTGATGAAAAGCAAATCTTTCACCAGCTAAGTAGAAAATCTTAAGACGAAATAGCTGGTGAAACCTGAGACTGGCTAGCGAAGGTGTATTTTCACCCAGATCCAACTTTTTCTCAACCAAACCTCTTGAAAATGGTTTATGAAGATGCATATTGAATTAACACAACAAATTTAAGATGCATATTGAATTAACACAACAAATTAACACAACAAATTTAAGATGCATATTGATTCAAGAGGTGTCTAAGTTAATTAAACATCTATTTTTGGAGCACAGAATCAACTTTTAATCTAAAGATGGCAAATTCGAATTCTATCCTAATCTAAGGATATCTAGCAGCCTTGGAAGGATTTCTGCACATCTCAGGGGTTTTTGTTTTATTTTGATGACATGAAGACCATAAAATAAGGAGTTGACCTTATTTTGAGGATTATATCCTCTCTTTTTGTGAATTTGTTTTAACTATCTATCTTTAGCCAATTTGATCCATCCTTCTAGGATCTGGATATTTTATTGTAAAGCTATAAAGCTAAAGACATAGGAGGAATTAGGGGGTTCAATCTGGGAGACATTTTATATCTTTTGTACTTGACTTCTTATTCTGATAATAGAATCACGGTCCTCTGTTGTTTTCAATATCAGATTCTTTCATATATTTCATGACTCTACACTTTTTTCCAGTTTAGTTTAGCCTTTAAGAACTGACATCTTCTTATTAAGCTCATAAACTTGGATTAAATAATTTCTTACTGTCTTGTATGACCCTGTACATGGTTGTATTTGGTTATCTGGATTAGTATTCTTCATCCCCTTTTTCAACTCTGTTGTCTGATTATTGTTCTCTAAAAGCACTGTCTTATTCAATTACATGATAAGTGGTTACTTTCATCAGCTTTTGAGTTATCCTATTGTCCCAAATATACATAAAAACATTTTGACTTGAAGTTACCAAGCACCTTTGGTCTACAACCACAAAGGGTTTCTTGGAGTGATAACAGTGTCAACCTTTTCCAGCAGCACCTTCTTTTCCTCAACTATGTCTCTCACAAAGTGATACTGATCATCAATATGCTTTGTCTTTGAATGATAAGATGGGTTCTTTGCCAGGAAGATTACACTCTGATTGTCACAATCTAATATCACTTCATTTTGTACCAACCCAATACCTGAACACAATCTTTGTAACCATATTGCTTCCTTTCTTGCATGAGTGGTTTCCATGTATTCAGCTTCTATAATTGAGAGTGCCACTACAACCTGTCTTTTTCTCATCTAACTGATTTCTCCTCCAAATAGGTTAAACACGTACCCACTTGTATATCTTCTACGATCCAAATCTCCAGCCCAGCCTACATCAACAAATCCATGTATGTCCACCACTCTGTCCAATCCTGGTCTTCCTTGGTAGCACAATCCATAACTGGTAGTGCCACGAAGATACCTGAAGACCCTCTTTACTATTTTCCAATGCTCCTTCCCTATTTTTGACATATACCTGCTCAAAACTCCCACTGAATGTGCAATGTTCGGTCTAGTACAGACCATTGCATACATCAAACTACCAACTCCACTGGCATATGGAACATGGGACATGTCCTCTTCTTCTTCCTATGTCTTGGGACACTGATCTGCAGATAAAATTACACCTATAGTAATAGGAACCTTGACCAGTTTACTTCCATGCATATTAAACCTATGCAATATCATCTCAACATATTTTCTTTGATTCAACCAGAGTTTCATGTTTGCACGATCTCTTTTAATCTCCATTCCCAGAATGAAGTTAGCAACACCGAGATCCTTCATGTCAAATTTGGAGAATAGCTACAATTTCACCTCCTTGATAACATCCATGTTATTTCCTACCAAAAACATGTCATCAACATACAACACTACATAAATGAAGTGATTACCAACCTTCTTGGAATATACACAGTGATCAACCCTGCTTCTTACAAATCCCAATCCAAGGATGTATGTGTCAAAATTTTGGTACCACATCCTAGGTGATTGCTTCAAACCATATAGTGACTTCTTTATCTTACAGACCAACTTTTTATTTCCCTTCACTACAAAGCCTTTTGGCTGATTCATGTAGATTTCTTCTTCCAGATCCCCATGTAGGAATGTTGTCTTCACATCCATCTATTCCACTTCAAGATCAAAAGCAACAACAATAGATAAAAAGAAATCTAATAGAAGTTAACTTAGCAACTGGAGAAAAAATCTCACCAAATTCAATTCCCTCTACCTGGGAATAACCTTTTGCTACTAACCGAGATTTGTATTTCTCCACTTTACCTTGTGCATTAAACTTCTTCTTAAACAACCATTTTCTACCAACATATTTTCTTCCAGCTGGCAACTCAACTATATCCCATGCCTCATTCTTATCCAAGGCATCCATTTCTTCAACCATAGCCTTCTTCCAGAGTTTACTATCCTCTGAATTCACTGCTTCCCTGACAGTTTTGGGATCATCATTAGTAATAGATAAAGAAAAATTGGAATGGAAATTAGGTGCACTATACCTTTCTAGTTTCCTTTTATCTCTCACTGATATCCTCAATACTGGGGTATGAGGTTCTTCTTCTTCTGCTTCCTCTTCTTCAGATGATTCATATTTTTCATCATCCAACTCAAGCTCTATTTTCTCAGGTTCGTCTTGCATTGGTAGGAATTCCTATTTGGACACATCTTTTACCTCTCTTAAAACAACATCTCGATTGTAAACAATCTTCTTGGTTTCTGGGTTCCAAAGCTTATAACCTTTCACACCATCTTTATAACCAATAAAGATACACTTTTCAACCATTTTATCCAGCTTACTCATATTTTCCTTTGCAACATGTACATAAGCATCAAAACCAAACACTCTAATATGTTGAAGAGAGGGATTCTTTCCAGACCATACCTTGCGTGGAGTTTTATCATCCAACACTGATGAAGGTGATCGATTGACTAGGTAACATGTTGTACCCACTACCTCTGCCCAAAATTCTTATTCTAACCTGACACCACTAAGCATGCTCCTTGATTTTTCCATCAGTGTCATGTTCATCCTTGCTGCAACTCCATTCTCCTAAGGAGTGTATGGAGTAGTCTTCTGCCTTTCTATACCACACTTCTTACAGAATTCTTTGAATTCATTTCCGCAGAATTCTCCACCATTATCTCTTCTCAATACCTTTATTTTATTCTCTGTTTTATTTTCTACCAAAGCCTTAAACTCTTTAAATTTATCAAATACCTTAGATTTATTTCTAAGAAAATAAATCCATGTGTTCCTTGAAAAATCATCTATGAATGAAACATAATACATAGATTTACCTAGGGATGGAACAAGAATAGGTCCAAACACATCATTGTGTATCAACTCTAGGATCCCCTTTGCTCTTGTAGCACCGGATGGGAATCTTACTTGATTTTGTTTACCATATATGCAATGTTTACAGAAATCAAAATCCAGAGTGTAATTAGATATACCTTCAACCATACCTTTACCATGTAGTGTTCGAAGACCATTTTCTCCAATATTCCCCAGTCTTTGATGCCACAACATGGTATTGTTTTCTGGGACAGTATTGGTCTTGTCTCCTTCATTTCTCTTCTCAGGGACAACAGAATTGTTACACCCATTAGTATAAGTTCTACCCAACAACTTGTACAGAGTTCCACATCGAACTCCCCTCATCAACACCATTTCTCCTCGTACCATATTGCAAGTGTTCTTTCAAAATATAGTATCCACTCCTGCATCATCCAACTTGCTTATAGATATTAGGCTTCTGACAAGTTTTGGAATGTGCAAAACCCTGGGGAGAGTTATAATCCTTTCATATTTTAGCAACAACTTAACCCTTTCACGTCTGTTGATGGGCGAAAATGATCGTCCGTTAATTGGAAGAATGAGTCCGGTCCAGGGTTGTCTAAGTAACCCAAGCCATTTGGTATAACTCGTTCTGACGGGTTTAATGGATCCATTGGCCAATCTAAGAATCCTAAAAGAAACAAAAATAAAAGAAAAGAAATAAATAACTAATTACTAAATATTATATATATGTGTGTGTGTGTGTGTGTGTGTGTGTGTACATATGCTCTAATGCGATTGTAATAGGCGTATTTAAGCAAACGATAGATAACTCTCATTTATATACATTATTTACAGGCTACAAGTTTTAATCTAAACTTACTAAACTCAATGTAAAAATGTCTGCTCTGAAGAAGCAGATAAAGAAAGCACATAAAAATATTTTTTGATTTTTCTTTTATAAGTTTTAAACTAATGGAAGAAAATGTTATGAAACAGAAATGTATAACTAGTCAAAAGCCAAACTTTACGTTCGAATTTCAGTGATAAACAAATAGCAGAAAAATGAAATTAAACTAACATGTTAACGAACTAATGATATGCATCCAAACATCTATGTGATCAGAAAACATTTAACCACCTTGTCCGGGAGAAAAACTTGCAAGGAAACTTAAGTTTGTTCTGAATAAATGCAGAACAATTATGTTGGCAATTAAATTTAAATAACAGAAAGAATGATACCAATAGTCAGTGTGATCTCATGATTGCAAGTAATTGCATTAAGAGAAATCTGTTCGCAAACATGCTTGCATTTAATCTTTCAATGAAAATTAAAGGAGAAATCTTGTAATTAAAACTGAATAGGTGATCACACAATTAATATCTGAAGTAATAGTTATGGACAACATTTATAAAGGAATTATCACAATAAAATAATAAATGATGAAGACTAAATCTATCAAAACTTATTATCATACGAAGATAAACAAAACTTAAATGAAGACACCATCCACAATAAGCTAAAGCTGAAATGTGCATTGTTGTTCCATTAAAGTCTGTAAATCAAACATCCATCTTCTGCCCCAGGCGAGGATGCCTTCATTACAAAAATATCTAATATTTAAAGAGTTCAGAGAAGCTAAACATCTTATCTTGTGGGATAAGATTAAATCTCAAAAATTATTTGCTAATTACAAAATAGAGGGTAATATAACCACTCCATATCATACTGTATTTCTCAAAACTATAAAAAGCTTGTTTCTGTTTACAAAAGATGAGCCAAAGAAATGGCTAATAAACTCAAAAATGGCCCATATCATAAGATCACCACCAGCTATATGATATCCTGAAAGGAAAAACGAAAATACAGGAGCTTAGATATTATTTTAACCAATAATTTCCAAAAATTCAAATGAGAATGAACTGGCTACAGAATCAGTTGATTTTGTAGCTAGTTTTATTTCAAACAGTAGAAATCTAATTAAATATATATTAATGGAAAAACTGAAATAAAAATACAACTAAGAAAATCAAACAAATCTTTACCTCATAACTGCATGCTAAATTTGACTCACAAGATCTCAGAGTTAACTACTGTTGTAACACTCCCAACATTCTTTATTATTATGTTTCCAGTTCTTTTCAAACGCTTCCCTTGCCTTTGCGCGCTGAACTTAAGTCTGTGATTTTCACTCGTTAATGAGTTGATCTGAGTGGAGAGGGTTTTAATTTGCAGTTGAAGGGAAGGTACATCTATGTAATATTTGTCGATCCAAAACAAACAAACATCACACCGTGTATCTGGAATAGTTTTTTGAGGATATCCATGGTCGTGCATCGGAATGTTGCCACTGTTGTTAGTGGGCATTTTACCGAGTTTAATCCTTGGAAAACCTTTGCTATGCTCCAGGCACGATGGAATATTGTCTACGAAATTGTAGGCCTGACTGAGATCCAGTTTGAGGTAACTCGGGTCTTCCTTTTCCAAGAATTTCTCGATCTCAAAATCAGAGCTCTCATGGACCTCGATATCTTTGATCGAGCTCATATGAGACTTTGATTTATTTCATAGGATTCTGGAAATTAATCTCCCTACCCTTTTGTTTTTAAACCCTACATCCGAGTCATTTTTAGACAGTTTGCACGAGGACCTATTTGCAGTTTTTGCAGAGGTGTCAGGGAAAGCATACTGCTCATGGTCATGAAATTCAAAGGTTGTTGGTTCATCATCTAGTTGCTTGGGCATAGGCTCATCAAGCATGGCCCTATCATAGGGTTCTTTAGACGAGGAGGTTGTTATGTCAATGGAATGGATTGGGGTTTATTCCAACATGGGCTTATCAACCTCTATGGAACTGGGTGTAATGAAACCATTTCAAATTAGGAAAGTGTCCCATTCATCTCCTTGCAATTTTAATTGATGGACTAACAACATCCTTATCAACCCATGATGAAACAGGATGGAATTTAAACATTGTCTCTTAAACCTCTTGGCTATCTTATACAGACTTCTCAATAAATAAAAAGGCATATTCAACTGGAAACTGATGAAGTTCATCAACAAACTTATGTGATACAGAAAAACAAGGCCAAAGTGACCCTCGCATGTAACGAATTGTCTCAAGATTGCCAATAAACTATGCCACCTAGTTTTCAACAGAGATACAGGCATACCTTTATCACATCACTTGATTTTCCTAGAGGTAAAGAACAGGCTCCACGACACCTCCTCTACCTTGGAATTTTTAAACCATTTATGCCCGCTAAGTGGAAGACCTGTCGCCTTGTTTAAAAACTCCTCGGTGACTTCGATTTGAATATCTCCTACTTTGGCTCGGCAACCATCAAAAGAGAGAGCAAACTCTTGGGCTATTTGCAAGTTAAAACCTTAAAATCTCTCAAGAAATTCGAGTCAGCCTTGACCCTTAAGGTCTTCCCTTGTGTCGTCATATAGGAGCAGGGTTTGCGAGCCATTTGGTTCGATGCGGACAATAGGGGCCATGTATATTGAGACAAACAATCATGGGGGTAACAGAAGCCACTGTAAGCAGGGTTTCATAGAACAGGAAGAACCATGGACAAAAACAAGGAAACAAAACCCTCATGTGAATTAAATGAAGGCATGAGGGGTTTCATAAGAGAATCGAGCATTGTGGTGTAATGAATCGCTAAGGGTACAAAAAAAAATCCCGAGACTTAAATCGAAATAATGGAAATGTCGTTTTCAAACTTCTACTACCAGCAGAGTACAAAATATGACCGCATGTGTTTAAGTATCATTATGTGTAAAGGGTGGAATTACTCATTATAAGGTCAAGAAGAGAGGTTTTTAACAAATCACACATAATGACCATATAAGGATTTACCAAGAATGATACATGGAACAAAATCATAGTTTAACATTAATCGATTCCCGGTATGGAATTCAAATGTCCAAAGTAGATCTCATAACCACGAGCAATTAAAAACAACCATTTTATTGACATGAGATAGGCCTTAAAGAAACAAATCATTCTTAAAAAGGTTTGTATGATCATTAGTTTTCTTAGGAAAATAAGCCTTAAAATCAAATGCAATAAATTTGCAAGTTTCAATGCTTCGTTCATGCTCTCAGTCATGAACGAAGCATGAAAATGAGAACTAGGAAAAACAAAAACCTTATATAGCCCAAGATTTATCTTTCAAGTAGAAATGTTCAAATGTTTAAGTGAAGGCATCTATAAAATTTATGATTCGTTGCTTTAAGAATTGAAAATATTGTGGGGCTGCCAACAATGGCGACTTGATGGGAGAAGCAGTTATCTCTGTATCATCAATGAGTTCAGGTTAGGATTGTTAGAATGATTGTAGATCAAAGAACAGTTGAAAGACATCAAGAAACTCGACAATCATTACACAGTCCATCTTCAAACATCTTTTTGTTAAAATGAAATCTGGTAACAATTTTTTAAAAATGAGAGCCACGATGTTTAAGTCAATGGCTCCAATACTATTGATATTGCCACTGTTGCTAGTAGGCATTTATAGCCTCTGTAGGGATTTCAATTAACCCACTCTGATGCCTCTATCCTGTCCAAGAAATTTCAATTCAACATGAAGGATACTTATGACCAATATCCACATTTATACCTGAGAATTTTTCTTGAACCCGACATTGCTTCGCTGCCAGCGTGCCTCTTCAGTACCCCGGCGAAGTTGTCTTGGCATCATGCATGCATTTACCCACTGCCAGTAGACCTTTTCAGTATCCCGATGGTTTTACAAACACTTCCCACAACTCTTGAGAAATTATTCACAATCTGATATAAATTTTAAAAGCATTCAGAAGAGTGGGGTGATGCTGAAAATTCCAGTTTTTACAAGACTTGTTATTTTCCAGACTTTTAATTTTTGCTTGATAACCTTCATCATGATATGAAAATAGTTTACTGATGAAACTAATTTTTTTAAGGATAGGAAGGCATCCTTGAGTCACTTTCTTAAAATAAGGGACAACAAAAATATATTTTAATAATAGTCGTGTCTACTCATAATTGCAAAGTGAAACCATGAAATCAATTCTGGACAAAAAAAAACTCTTTAAATAGTTTGCGTTTTAGGAAATCACGGCAATTGACACTCTGACAGTACTTGAAAGTTGTTTTAAGATGAAGCTGTTGAAGGAAAATCTCCCTGCGGACAAGTAGATCTCCTCAAAGAGATAGACTCTTAACTCTAAGACAGAAAGTGCTTATCATGGTCACTGACTTCCTTTTAGATCTAGGTGGACTAGTGTGTGAGGAGGAAGGAGAAAAGAAGTACCTTTTACCAGTGTTTGTCCCTGCACGCTCCGAGTTGAGCTCCAATCTTTCGCTCCTCGATAAGCCCTGTAGACAAACAAAGTACGAACACTTCCTACTCTATCATGATTAGTCCGAAATAGGTCTATCTACTAAAGAGACAAATTCATGTGAGATTGAACACGAATTAGAAATAAACATGCCAAGCAAATTATATTAATGAGGACAAAACATTGCTTACAGCCATAGATGAATTGCAGCAGTTTCGCCAAGTCCTCCTTGTCTACCCCTTGCTCAAAAGATCCACGATCTGACTGATGATAGCTTCACCGATTGCTCCCTATGAGATCATAGGTCTCTTGCTTCCAAAATATCTCTGTTCCAGCACCACTTATAAGATCATAAGTTTGGTGTGATTCTCCTTTTCTAGTCCTCTTTCACCATTAGAAAGCTTTCTTATATAGCCTTGCAGAGGCTTAATAACTTGAGATATCCTTGGGGAAGGTGAGGATTTTCCTCCTTTAGTTGAGGATCTGCCCTAAGATCATGGCTGGACTAGGGATTCAAGCTCAACATCCTTCCAAGAATGAAAGGATCCTTTCCCCATTCATCTCAACAACTTAACTACTGCCCAGAATAGGTAGCGCTCCCTCAAAAGGACCATCAGAGCATTGTAGCACTCCCTAGTAGGCTTAAGGGGGGCACCAACTCTTTCAAAATCCATAACGCTCCCTCAAAAGTGCCAAAGGAGATTTATAATGCTCCCAGACAGTGTAAGGGGGAGCACCGACACTCCCAGAAGAGGTATAGGGGAGCGCTCTCCTTCAAAAGCTTAGTTTTTGAGGTGCTTTCAGATGGCAAAAGGTTTGCAAGCCTGCTGACTCATTTCTTCTCTTCCAAATCAAATGTTTGAGGTGTTTCAAGTGTCCTTCTCATGTCGTTATAGGCATGACAATATGCTTTCTTTAACACTTGCGACACTTGTGAGCAAAGTGCGACACTTGCGACCTTTGTAATGACGACACTTGCGACACTATCAAAGTGAGTATTTTTTATGTGTAACAGATTGCCCCCCAAAGTATGAAGTTAGAAGATGAGAACTGATAACTGAAATGCTTTGTAGACTTTCAAGCAAGGGTATAGATGTAGAGAACCTGACAAAAGTTGCACACAAACATCCAACAAATATTATGACATGTTTCAAACCCAAGGCAGGCATACCTATGCTTGGGTGATCAAGACTTGCAAGATATGGCCGCCATAAAATACACTGCGGATCCATAATTGTATTGATTAAAAAGGTATAGCCACTGAAAATACATTGTGGATCTATACTCTTATGACATGAACTGATCGTAGCCACGAAGAATACACAGTGGATATACGAGATGATAAGACATAGCCATGACCGATACAAAGTGGATATATGTGACAGTATATGTGTCATTGTTCAAAAGAAACTCCATCGCAACCTGGGAAAAGTACATATCAAAGTGATCACTCAACCCAGGGTCTTCTTACCGATCCCGATGTAGTACGAATCTAACCATGTGAATAGATGTCCTGATTTCGAACATGGAAGAAACCACTTGATTACCGGTCAATGATGTAAACCATTAACAAGCACAAGGGAGATCACCATTAATGTCAATGATTCCCAAGGTAACCTAGTACATTCCAACAAATGTGAATGGATGAGCTGGAGTCGAACATCCGTGGAATCATCTGATCAAAGGTCAGTGATGTAAACCTACTGTCGGATGTGAGGAGGCCTGCCATTGAGGCATGCAGGTCCCAAAGTATTAACTAGTTTCTAAGTCTAATTCCTAGATAATGTGTCGAAGTCGACAGGAATAGGCTCGTTGAAGGAGGGCCTTGATGTATCCCCCATCAACAACATGAAACGAACATAAAGATGTAATTGCTAGATCAAATGAACATGGACTGACATGGGTATTGAGACAAGATATTTGTGATGGCTGACTCTCGAGGCGGAAACTTCCCTTGAACACTGAGGCACAACAGCAGAAACATGACATGGACCAAAACTTGATGATGCAGTGGATGCTGTGACTTGTGTCAGGTGAACCAAAGGAGTGAAATAAACTCAAAGGATTGGCTCAGTGCAAAGGTTCAGTGGATTATGATGCGTGCAAATGACAAAGTGCCGTGCCCAAGGGCGACTCTAAGAATTACTTGGTAATGTTCTCAAAAGACTACTTGGCTTGCTTCTTTCAATTTTTCCCCCATCCAGATAGACAAGTACCTCTTTTTAATTTAATGAGCTCGAGGAGGATAAAACATGCTCGATATAACTCACCTTCAGTAAGTTCCTCTTCCTTTTTTTAACGAACCGGAAGAAGTAAGGGTTCGGTCCCGTATGGGCCTATCGATGTGTGTTTTAGTGAGTCCAAAGACAGAAAACTCAAAGGTTTTTCAGGATTATAGAGTTTGGAAAAACAATTAAAAGAGAACTCTCTCAGTTCCTTTTTCATACAGTAGTCTGATGAGACCGAAAAAGAGATAAACTATCGCTCAAAAGATGCCCTTTCAAACCTTTTAATGAGCATGAAAGGAAGCAAGATCACTCGGCAATCTTTTCATGTTTAGAGAGTCTGAAAAGAGCTTAAAGGAGACTCCAGAGGGTTCCTTTTTCATGTATCCATACAGGTCCAAAAAAGATATAAAAGTTTACCCAGATGCATTCTTATGTATTTACGAGCACGAGAAAGAACAAAGACTAAGCTCGGTACTCTGCCCCCAGCTTGAAAGCTAGTGACTTGACTCCAGAATGATCATCAAAGGCTGGAGACATGCCCCCCAAGCTTCAATTCATTCATCGACTTTGAGGTTGTCATCAATTTCTATGCTAGATGGAGAAAAAGGATACAGGTGGATGAAATGAAGGTTCAAAAACGAGACCTAACGAAAGACTCAACTCGACATCTATAAGATCTGGCGAAAGACTCAACTCGAAGGGAGAGGTGATTGTTTCATTTTTTAACGAACTTGACACAGGAAAAGAACTATGCTCAAGGTTCCAAGTTTGATCCCCAGATTGTTGTTTCATTTTTTAACAAGCTTGCGACAGAGAATAAAACTATGCTCATGGCCTCTGTTTCATTTTTTAACGAGCTTTCCACAGAGAAGAGAAACTATGCTCGTGGTTTCATCTGGATCATGACTTCCTAGAGGATAATGCTCTGGAAGGGTACCATGTCAAGGGATAAAATGTGGTCATGGCCTCCAGGAGATATTCACTGGATGGAAGATAATCACTCGAGAAGGAACACATGTCAAGGGCCGCAATAGGAGTAAGGAGATCGGGCTCCAATAATCCTACCGAAGAAATCACCATGTCCACTACCGGATCCAAATCATCAGAAGTTGAAATCATGGGAGACAATGCCACATAATTGACATGTGATGGGGGTGATACCGTCTGCATATAAGAACCACTTAGGGAGGTAACCCAGTCGGGGCTGATGAATGAAAGTTGATCAATAGTCACAATTCTTCCATCGTGAGGGAAAGATATCACACAGAAAAGGGTGGATACAAGAGCTTTCATAGCATAGAAATAATCCCGCAAAAGGAGTAAAGAGAAATCCAAGGGGTCTTGGACTACCATGACATCGATAAAGACATTTTTCCCTCCCAAAGTTACAGGAAACTGAGGAAGGATCCCTAAAGGTTGACTAGTTCTTCTGTTAAAAGCTAACAGATTCTGTGTAACTGGTGCAAGCTACGAACAACCCAAAGCGTACCAAGCAACAGAAGACAAAATACTAACAGACGCACCTTCATCTATCAGCGTTTGAGGAACGTCCCGACCACGAACCTGTACTGTAATATGGAAAGGAATGTGGGAGGGAAGACGAGGTCTAGTTAACGCACCCCAATCAAAAAGGATGGCCTCATTAATTGGAGGGGGTTTCGTAGGAGGAAGAGGAATGCCCCCCGGCACGGTAGAGTCTGTATTAACGATAAAAAAATGGGCAGTATCAGGTTTACTCTCTAGAAGGAGAGTAGGATCGACCGATGATTGGATCGGATCAACCAATGGTGGACTTGGATAGACCACTCTAGCACTCTTTAGAGGAAGATTAGGATTGACTGAGGAGGGAACTGGATCAGTCACTTTGACATTCCTCAATGGAGGAATGGGATCAACTGATGGTGAAACTGCATTGACCACTTTGGCACTCTTCAGAGGAAGAGTGGGGCTGACCGAGGAAGGGACTGGATCAGTCACTTTAGCATTCCTCAATGGAGGAATGGGATCGATCGACAGTGAAACCAAATCGACCACTTGAGTTTCATTCTCGAAGGGAAGAATGGGGTCGACGGGTGGAAATGGATCGACCGCTTTGGTGTCACTCTCTAACGGGAGAGTGGGATCGATTGAGGATGAAAACAGATCGACCACTTTGGTGTCACTCTTTTGATGAAGAGCGGGGCTGATCGATGATGGAACTGGATCAGCTACTTGGGTTCGTGGTTCAATCGAGGAGGAAACTAGATTTACCACCTGATCAACCGGACTGACTGGGGATGGAACCGGATTGACCAGTCCATCAACCAATGATGGGTCGGAGGAAATCTTACGATAACCTTTTGGAAGTTGAATTTTTTCCAAAAGAGAAGAATCCTCGTCCATGCAAGGACAAAGGTGAGAGTAATGATTACCTTTACATAACATGCAAGGGAACTTGACAGTTTTCTTCTTCTTACCAACCTGAACATCACTAGTTGACGGGGTATCATTGACATGACCGACAGAGGCCGATAACATGGAGGACCACATTTCTAAGACTTGGGTAAGACTGGGGCAATCCCTCAGAAAGTGGTCACCCTTACAAAGGCTGTAAGGGAATTTTGGTTTTGGATTCTTCCTTTTAATCTTGAACACTCCCAGTACTATTAACAGTAACTGGTTTCTTAAAGCCAACATTTGATGTTGTTGGGGCCTTTGTCCTTTTCGGGTTCTTCTTCTTCTTCTCTTTCCATTTCTTCTTCTTCTGATCAACCTGGCTACTTGCTTAAGAGCTTTCACTAGGCGAAGAAGGAGAAATGGAAGGAGACTTGATGGACGAAGAAGGTGAAAATTCGACATGAGGTTGATGTGTGGGTGGTGTATTGACATCCAAAGTATTAGGTGCAACTGAAACATTGGGAGGATTCGGGATCACCGGAGTGGGTAACAACCAAACTGGTAATCCAATAGTGAGTCTTGGAAGACTCAATGTGGCAACATAGGGAGGACCAAAGTTTCCCCAGTGGATTCGCTAGTTTCTGTTGAAGGAAAATCTCCCTGCGGACAAGTAGATTGCCTCAAAGAGATAGAATCTTAACTCTAAGACAGAAAGTGCTTAACGTAGACACTGAATTCCTTTCAAATCTATACAAACTAATGCATGAGGAGGAAGGAGAATAGAAGTACCTTTTTATCGACGTTTTTCCCTGCACGCTCCGAGTTGAGCTCCAATCTTTCGCTCCTCGATGAGCCCTGTAGACAAAACAATAGTACGACCACTTCCTACTCTATTGAGATTAGTCCGAAATAGGTCTATCTACTAAAGAGATAAATTCATGTGAGATTGAACACGAATTAGAAAGGAACAGGCCAAGTAAATTATATTAATGAGGACAAAACATTGCTTACAGCCGTAGATGGATTGCAGCAGCTCTGCCAAGTCCTCCGTGTCTACCCCTTTCTCAAAAGATCCATGATCCAAATGATGATAGCTTCATTGATTGCTCCCTATGAGATCATAGGTCTCTTGCCTCCAAAATATCTCTGTTCCAGCACCACTTATAAGATCATAAGTTTGGTGTGATTCTCCTTTTCCCGTCCCTCTTTTACCATTAGAAAGCTTGCTTATATAGCCTTGGAGAGGCTTTAACCACTTGAGATATCCTTGGGGAAGTTGAGGATTTGCCTCCTTCAGTTGAGGATCTTCCCTAAGATCATTGCTGGACTAGGGATTCGAATCCAACTACCTTCCAAGAATGAAAGGATCCTTCCCCCATTCATCTCAACAACTTAACTACTGCCCAGAATAGGTAGCGCTCCCTCAAAAGGACCATCAGAGCGTTGTAGCTCTCCCTAGTAGGCTTTAGGGGGTGCCAGCGCTCTCAAAATCCATAGCACTCCCTCAAAAGGGCCAGAGGAGCTTTATAATGCTCCCAGACAGTGCAAGGGGGAGCACCAGCGCTACCAGAAGAGGTATAGGGGAGCGCTCTCCTTCAAAAGCTCAGTTTTTGAGGTGCTTTCAGATGGAAAAAGGTTTATAAGCCCACTGACTCATTTCTCCTCTTCCAAAGCAAATGTTTGAGGTGTTTCAAGTGTCCTTCTCATGTCGTTATAGGAACAACATAGGCATCATGATAGTATGCTTTCCTGACACTTGCGACACCAGTTTTTGTTGAAGGAAAATCTCCCTGTGGACAAGTAGATCTCCTCAAAGAGCTAGACTCTTAACTCTAAGACAGAAAGTGCTTATCATGGTCACTGACTTCCTTTTAGATCTAGGTGGACTAGTGTGTGAGGAGGAAGGAGAAAAGAAGTACCTTTTACCGGTGTTTGTCCCTGCACGCTCCGATTTGAGCTCCAATCTTTCGCTCCTCGATAAGCCTTGTAGACAAACAAAGTACGACCACTTCCTACTCTATCAAGATTAGTACGAAATAGTTCTATCTACTAAAGAGACAAATTCATGTGATATTGAACATGAATTAGAAAGAAACAGGCCAAGCAAGTTATATTAATGAGGACAAAACATTGCTTACAGCCATAGATGAACTGCAACAGTTTCGCCAAGTCCTCCTTGTCTACCCCTTGCTCAAAAGATCCACGATCTGACTGATGATAGCTTCACCGATTGCTCCCTATGAGATCATAGATCTCTTGCTTCCAAAATATCTATGTTCCAGCACCACTTATAAGATCATAAGTTTGGTGTGATTCTCCTTTTCCAGTCCTCTTTCACCATTAGAAAGCTTGCTTATATAGCCTTGGAGAGGCTCAACAACTTGAGATATCCTTGGGGAAGGTGAGGATTTTCCTCCTTCAGTTGAGGATCTACCCTAAGATCATGGCTGGACTAGGGATTCGAGCTCAACTACCTTCCAAGAATGAAAGGATCCTTTCCCCATTCATATCAACAAATTAACTACTACCGAGAATAGGTAGCGCTCCCTCAAAATGACCATCAGAGCGCTATAGCGCTCCCTAGTAGGCTTAAGGGGGGAGCCAACACTTTCAAAATCCATAGTGCTCCCTCAAAAGGGCTAGAGGAGCTTTATAACGCTCCTAGATAGTGTAAGGGGGAGCACCGGCACTCCCAAAAGAGGTATAGGGGAGCGCTCTCCTTCAAAAGCTTAGTTTTTGAGGTGCTTTCAAATGGAAAAAGGTTTGCAAGCCTGCTGACTCATTTTTTCTCTTCCGAATTAAATGTTTGAGTTTTTTCAAGTGTCCTTCTCATGTCATTATAGGCACGACATATGCATCATGACAGTATGCTTTCTTTAACACTTGCGACACTTGTGAGCAAAGTGCGACACTTGCGACCTTTGTAATGACAACACTTGCGACACTATCAAAGTGAGTATTTTTGATGTGTAACAAAAGAATTATGTTTTCCTTCTTTGAACTAAATTGTAATACAAACATGTTTTACCCAGAAAGCAGATAAAAACAAACAATAAAAGAAAATCAAAGCAGCAAAAACCAGAAATCAAAACAAAAAAATATGTACAAAAGATGTATCTGGGAATCATCATGTAAAATACCTTCTGAGGGCTTGACCGTTCACCGGGAAGGTGTCTGGATGTCCCTCTAAGTTCTAAAGGCAGAAAGAGCTGAGACCTAGTTTCTCAGTGACCAAGAAGGGTCCTAACCATAATTTTTGGAACTTGGAATGTTCCCCTTTTCCTTCATGAGGTTTATCCCACTTGAGGACTAAATCTCCCACCTTGAAATTCCTATCCGAGGTAGAACTTGAATCAAACTAGATTTTGAAAATACATTGATGCTAATCCATTCTTTCTTTTTCTCATGTTCTCACCTCCTCTAATTTCAACAAAGTGTTAATGTGACTTTCAAGAGGAGGACAATCCTCTTCCTGAGCTTTCTGGGATAATTGCAAAGAGGGAAGCAGAACATGAGGAGGGAGAATTGCTTCCCTTCTGTAAATGAGAAAGAAGGGGGAATTACCAACAGTGGTTTTCAGAGTCACCCTATCAGACCAGATTGCATTAAAAAGTGTGTTGTGCCAATTTTTGTGGTTTTCGGAAACTGTCCTCTTAATAATTTTGATCAAGTTTTTGTTTTTCGATTCTACTAAACCATTTTCTTGGGGATAATAATTGGTAGAATACTTCAGTTTTATACCCTTTTCTAAGGCAAAAGCACTCATGTTGAAGGACGAAAAGTAGGAAGCATTATCGAAGACCAAAAATTCAGGAATACCAAATCGAGTAATGATGTTTGAATTAAGGAAAGATATTACCTGACTGGTGTTTACCACTTTTAATTGTGTAGCCTCAAACCATCTAGTAAAATAGTCTGTCACCGTAATGATGTATTTATGCTGCTGCGAGGAAGTGGGGTTGATAGGGCCAATGATGTTAAGACCCCACTGTTGAAAAGGGAAATCTACCAAAACAGGTTGCAGCAGGAATGCTACCTTCTGCATTCGTCCAGAAGCCTTTTGGAAGATTATGCATTTACGACATAATGTATGGGCATATTTGAATAGCGTGGGCCAATAGTACCCTGCTCTTAATACTTTGTGAGCAGTAGTGTCTCCACTGAAGTGCCCACCACCTTATCCTGCATGCAATTCAGATAACACTTTATCTGCTTCATCTCTTTCCATACAATGCATAAGGACTTCATCAAACTTTTTGTGGAATAATATGCCATTTACCAGCTGGAAAGGTGCAGATTTAAGTCTTAATTCTCTTCTCTTTTTCGGATCAAGATAACGAGGAGAAGAACCATGTGTTAGACAAAACTTAATGTCATCAAACCAATAATTAGCAACATCTTGTGCACAGTAGATTTGACTTTGACGATGTTGGTTTCAGTTAAAACAATAATTTGACCTTGCTGCTCTTCAACTAAATCAACGACTAATTTACATAGACCTTGGCCTCTAACAATTTGCGCAGGAGTAATCTCGAGGTCATACTCTTGTAAGGATGTCATCCAGTTTTCCCGTTTTTCACCCAGTTCTTTTTGTACTAACAATTTTCTGATAGCAGGATAGGGCACAATGACTTTAGTTCTGAATTTCAATAGATATGATCGAAAATGTTTTACTGCTTTAAAAACAATGTAAGCCTATTGATCTGCAGCTGGGTAATTAATCTCTACTCCCTTTAAATATAAGCTCATAAAGGCAATGGGAATTTTGTTGTTTTTAGCTTTCTTTTGGGTCAGCACAACGACACAAGATCGATCAGAGGTGAACGTATAAAGAGTGAAGTCTTGTGAAAAATTAGGACTCATTAGGGAGGGAACCTCTACTATGGATTTTTTGATGGAGTCAAAAGCTTGACTTTCCTGTGGTCCCCAATGATATTGAATGTCCTTTTTTATTAAGTTTTTCAATGGCCTCACCATTTCTGAGAAACTCGGGACAAACCTTCTGACAAAATTTATTTGACCTAGAAAAGATTGCATAGATTTTTTGGAGGGGGGAGGGAGCTTGGAAATGACTTGAGTTATTTCAGGATCAATGATCATCCCTTCATTGGATACTATGAATCCAAGAAGCTTTCCTTGCTCCACTGCAAAGACAGATTTCTTAGAATTTAGAGAGATTCCGAACTTGTGGCATCATTGTAGAACAGATCTCAGATGGGATAAGTGATCTCCTTTATTTTTGGAGAAAGCAGTGACATCATCAAGATAAACCACTACAGACTGATTGATGAGACCGTGAAAGGAAATATCCATCTCTCTCTGGAAAGTGGCCCCAGCATTTATAAGCCCAAAAGGCATCTTTATATAGGCATAGGTACCCCATGGGGTACGAAAAGTGGTTTTCAACTGGTCTGGGGGAGACATGAGGACCTGGTTGTACCCTGAAAAACCGTCTAGTAGAAAAATATTTCAGAACTAGATACTTGCTGAAGGATTTGTTCCATTGGAGGAATAGGATAATTGTCTTTGTCAGACACTCGGTTTAAGTTCCAAAAATCGATACAGAGTCGAATTTCACCACTTTTATTCCTTACAGAGACAAGATTAGATACCCATTGTGTGTTTCTTACTGGGAAGATTATCTTTGCATTCAATAGTTTGTTTGGTTCTTTCTTGACCATTGGTTCGAGTTTAGGGTGCATCTTTCTCAACTTATGCTGAAAAGGTTGAGTCTGGGGTTTCATGGGGATGATGTGTTGTATAATGTTAGGGTCAAAAAATTTTAAATCATCGTATGTCCAAGCAAAGACATCCTTGAATTCTTTAAACATTTTTATAAAGGCTGATTTCTCTTGCTCGGAACATCCCATTCCCAGATTGATACACTGTGGATTATCTTTAATCCCTAGATTTACTTTTTCATGAGTCAAGGAAGAACTCTGTGTTCTACAGTTTATCGATTTCTTGAATTTTTCATGTAGATCATAAAACTTTTCTAATCTTACCACGGATTTAGGGATAGAATTTACCAGATCTGATGTTGATTCGGGAGACCTTGGGTCCGATACTACCGTAAAATTGCGGATATCTTCATCGTGGGTGCCTTCATCGATAACCACACCTCAGAAAGTGTCCTCCATGTGCAAAAAAATGATGATCTTTTGATCATCATCAAACACTCTCCAGTTAGTGATGTTGTCTGGGACTGATGGTCTAAACAAAAACTCAATTGAAAATGCATTTCGAGAAAGACCTTCTGCGAGAAAAAGTTTGGAAGCGACGTTAGCTAACAATTCAGCCTCAGAGTTGCTTAATCTTGGAATGGACTTAATGTTAAATGTGAAAAAATTGTGCATTAAATTCCATACCTTAGCTTGATAACTCTTCATATGTGGTGATAGGCAATGAATGGAATTTCTTACCTATCTGACCACAGTTTCCAAATCACCGAATACCATTATGTTATGTACTTTCATATCTACTACCTTTTTGAGTCCTTGCAGAAGTGTCTCGTATTCGGCAGTGTTGTTTGTACATTCAAATTCTAATCGACAAGCGATCAAAGTTTTATTACCTGTTGGGTCAATGAGAAAACATCCTGCACCAGCTTCTTCTTTAGATTTGGATCCATTGAAGTAGAGAGACCATGTGTGAGATTCATCGACCGTATTAGACATATTAGGTAGAACTACTGACTGTGTGCATGTCACAAGTTTCGATTGTTGTTCTGGATCAGTGATGATGGAAATTTCAGCCATGAAGTTACCGAAAAAGGTGTTCATTCCTTGCATTTCAAGTGGATTAGTGGAAGCATTAAATGGTTCATTAGTGTTATTTAAATTGGTCATGGTGTGCTTGAGGTAACACTCACAATTAATCCTAATTCTCTTAGGCTTTCCATTCTCTAGCAGCCACAAGTGGGACCAGTCTGTTGCAAAATATCCATGCAACTTTTTGGACCAATCCCTGCTTAAAAATAAACCATATACTTCAAGGATGTCAACAACAATGATATCAATAATCTGGTGAACCTTAGGATTAGAGGATAGCCTAACAAGTACATTTTTTAATTCACCAATTACCTTAACATTCGTTTGATTGAGCTGAATGATTTTTAGGCTGGAAGGTTGAACTTCAACACTAATCTTTTGGCAAACAAACAAAGGCATCACATTTGATGATGCGGCAGAATCTACCATGCAGTTATGTACATTTCTTTTGAAGATTTCAAAAGTCAATAAAAAAGGTAGGACATTTTTGTGAGTATTAACAGCAGAACTTTGTTGGTTTTTAGTCGCTATCCCTGAAATTACTTTATCTACATTTGATACATTTTTTACAGTAAGGTATCTTTTATCTAAGGGTTCTAGTGTTGTTTTAGTAGGGACCTTTTGAGGTGTTTTAGGGTTGATTTCTGCAATTTTCTTGTTGTTTAGATTGTTGTTTTTTGCAGAAGAAAAGGAAATTTCAACAGTTCATAAACAGAAATATTAGCTCTAAGTTTCTTTAGGTCTTCAATCAAATCATATTCTAAACTTGGGGTTGCTGAATTCTGTTTTGTTTCAGTCTGTTTAAATTGATTCTGAGGCGCATTAGTTCATGTTTCAGAAGAGGGTTTATTCTGAGTTTTACTTCTGGTATTGTAAGGATGGACAGTTTCAAAATTAACTTGAAAGATACTGTCGGAAAAATCCACGAAGATAGTGGGAGACAATTCCTCTTCTTCAATTGTTTCTTCTTCAACTACATCTTCAGAATTCGCAGGGGGAACTAAGTTATCATGTGCTTCAAGGATTGTTTGTATAGCGTATTGTAAGCTTTCGAGATTTAGGCCTTCAGGGTTTGGGTTTGGTCAGTTTGAGGGAAGAGGTTTTCTAAAAGGGGGTTTGTAAGTCCCTTTGCTTGAAGATGCTTCTTCAGCTGATCTCCTTAAGTCTACGACTTGATTTGATAATTTCTGGACAGCCTTTTGTAAACTTTCCAAATCTGAGCTCTCTGATTGAGTTTTGGTCTGAGGAGGTCTAGGAAGAACTTCTATTTTCTTCTTAGAAGACGGGGTAATCTCTGCCTCGTTACTAAGATTATATTTTAGTCTTAAAATATATTTTTTGATTTGGCTTTGCCTCCTCGAAGGCTTCCGGTAATGTTGCCTTCTTAGACCGTTTAACCCAAATTGCTACATTCTGGTGTAAGGCTTTGGTGTAATATGCGACAATGAGATTTTCAGCGGGCATTGAATCAATGGGGATTTGATTTTTTAATGTGAGGAACCTTTGATTAAAATATTTTATTTTTTCCTTAGGGTTCATCTTTAAGCTGGAGAATTCCATGACTAAGACTTCGGGAGACTTATCATCTCTGAACTTCTCAAGGAAACAAGACTCAAATTTTTCCTAAGATACAATGGTGTGGGGTTGTTGGGAAAACTTCCATGTAGAGGCATTGACCTCAAATGTATAAGGAAAGAGCCTACATACTACATCTTCATGTTCTATGATTTGGAGTCTAATGGCTAGCATAAATTTATTTATGTGATCCTCGGCGAGTTGCTTAGAGTCTGGATTGAATTTAGGTAGCCATTTCTCCGGGTGCTTAGGCAAAGAATGTTGGGGTACAGGTATGGCCATAGCATCTTGATTGAGCCAAGGTATGGTGGGATTGTTTTGATTTTCCATGGGCATAGGTGGTGTTGAAGGCTGAGATGATTCAGATGAAGAAATGCCTTTGTTGGTGTTGAGATTTGTACTTTGGGAGGTGTTCCCCATGTGCTTTTGTCCTCCTTAGCACATGAGGAAAGGTTTAGACACTTTGTACCTAGTACTTTTGTCTATTTTCACTTTGACTTTGGTTAAAGTGAATTTTGGTCACTTTTGGCAAAAGTGAGTATCAAATCACTTTGTGGTGATTTTGGAGACATAAGTAGATTTAGGAAACTTAACCCAAAAGTGGGTTATGATTTAGAATTATTTGGTGTGATCTCATCCATTGATTTGGATTGATCTCAACCATTAATTCTTAGGTTTCCTATTCTTGCCTAAAGAGGGGCAAAGGAGTCTAAGGAGGGCACATTGTTCATAGAGGGTTTTTCTTGTTGGGAGAGGAGGACTCTAGCTATGGAGATGAGGTCAGATGCATGAGGTTTTGAGGAGGAGGCTTCTATCTTTCCCTGTGGGAGACTTGGAGCAGCTTGCTTCCATTATTTACAGGAGCTATTCTACATTTGAGGAGGGCGCATGGTCTTGGCAGGCTTATTCCTTCCTGGTAGCATATCTAGCCATCATATTTCAGTGAGGTCAGTTGCAGAGTGAGGAAATCAGCAGGAGATTCATTCCTATGGAGGGGTTTTCCATTCTGGCATCACAGTTGATTTCTGGAGAATTTACAGTGGTTCTGGCAGTTTTCATGAGGGGCGCACCATCCAGGGGCGCATCTACTTGATAGAGATTGTGTATCAACTCAGTTGGAGTTGCTATTGTATCAGTTTCTATCATTTATTGTGTTTACTGTAACCCTTACTTGCTTTTCCTCATATATACATCTAGATCTCAAACTGGTTTTCCCTGGGGGGGTTTTGTCCAGGGTCATGTTGACCAAAAATACTGTGTCTACAAATGCATGCTATTAGTTCTTAGATCTGTCCATTATCAGCTATAAATGATGTATTAGGTGTGTTGTATTTATTTGAGATGCATGTACTAATTTCCTATTGCTGAAACGACATGCTAGAGCACCCAAATTGAGAATACAACCATAACAATCAGCTTAAAATAAACATGATTGTTGGCTGTTATAAAAAAGCAGAAAACTAAAACAAGATAGCAGAAAACTAAGAGCCTTAGCTTGGTCAAAGACAGACCAAGAAGGCAAGCTGATAGGACCTGGAATTTTCACATGGTATCAGAGCTTCGGTGGCTGATTTTTGGGACAGTTGTCAGGCTGCTAAATTGTAGCTTTTAAGTGTCCTGAATCACTAAATTGTCAAACCAGGGTTGGTATACTTTGAGATGATACACAGTATGTGCAGGCAAGCGTCTAGTCTTTATTTGAATGCTATCCTAAGAATAAAGCACACACCTATTCTAAGAACTTGAATTTTAATGACTAACTTAAAACTGAGCATTTCCTATCTAAATCATCAACAGAAAAGAAAGAAAAAAGAAACAGTCTTATGCTCTGATGCTAATATTNCTATTTCTATTCAAAAGCGCAGTTCTACAAAATCAATCTACCTCTATGTTCGACCATTTGTTATCATCATTTTAGTTTAAGTCATAACACACAGGGTACTGTCGAAACTGCATTCATTCTGAGCATCCAAAACAAATCTAATGCTATCTACAGTAAAACAGAGTACTATGCTACTAATTGGTACCATGAGCTCCTCCTATTCTAACTGAAACCTATCTATCCTAAGCACACAAAGAAACTACTGTCTAACAAAGAAAAATGCATACTACTCTGATTTAAGTTCGAAAAGAAAGTGAAAATCCAAACAATCATATGCATATGCTAACCCTACAGGCATCAATACTGTGTTCAACATTCACCAACATAAAAAGATACGGTCTGGAGATTGGGTCTGTTGAGGAATGAATAGCACGATTCTGAAACATTTAAACTGTAGTGTACGCAAGCATTCACACACTATGATAAACCGAAACTAGGATAAACCAAAAGCAAATCTGCAAATGCTAAGTTACTTCAGATGCACGCTATACGATATGGAAGCAAACTAAACTACAACAGCACACACTAAACTAAATCTACTACAAATGAAACAGCGGCTTGCACCAGCTTGGCGGGCCCAACCAAACGGCGCAGACGCTGTGGGAAACGACCAGAGCCGACTAAATCACACGATACAGATACAATGTAATTCTACGCTCCATTAACTCATTAAAAACACAGTATTCAGATCATATTACAGTCAACATATACGCAACA
>JASDQU011025936.1:0-11034 GCA_032191745.1 Picea mariana
CGGTTATTATAAAGGACCAAATCCCCTTTTGCGAATTGGTCAAAAGATAATTGTAATAGGCAAAATAAGAAGTCGGCCCCAGAAGATATTAAAGAGGCCCCGAAATATATTAAAGGTGGATATAACCACCCAGTTGGAGAAGTCGGCCCTGCCAGTGAAGAGACACTTCACACGTGCCAGTCTTGTATAAGTAAGGAGGCTAGCACCTCACTTAGATACAACTCACTTGCTCACTTGAGAGACAAGTTTCGGAATTGCAGTTAGAGAAGAAGGAGAGAGCGTGGCACATCTTTGGGAGAGGATCTTCTGTTTTAGTTTGAGTTATCTCTTGGCATTGTATTGGCTATCTATAATAAGGAAGTTTTGTTGGGTTTTCTTCCCCTAGAGGGTTTCCCAGGATAAATGTTGTGTCTCTTGTGATTGTGTATTTCTCAGTGATCTTGTATTATGCTATTGTTATCTATTGAAATGAAAAGAACTATAATAATGGCTTAAACATTAACACTCCTTGGGGGTATAAATCCTCTTATTCCCCAAGGCAAGTAACCTAGCTAGGGTTTAAACTAAAGGGTGTATATCCTTATACTTCCTTAGCAAACCCTTGCAAACAATAATTCTATGCTTAAAATTATGGTGGAGCTAAAGTAGGGGTGTATGCACTTATACTCCCTACCTAGCCTTGGCAAAAATCAACCTTGAGCTTGAATTACAAATGATAGCAACAAGTAAAATGTCTTACCAATCCAAATAGCAACAAGATAAACCATAGCATGCCAAGATAAACCACCACAAATAGCTAGAAAAGACCTCCAAGAGCTAGTGCATCATCATCATGTAGTCCATAACCAAAGAGAACACCATACCATAGCCAAGAGAACAAAAAGCTTGAAGGTAGCGAAAATTTCGGTCCTTAGCTCTTCACAATGGGAGAGTTATGTTATGAAAAGAGATTCACATGATCTCTATTTATACAAAATGTCTAACACATAGTTTGTCCACTTAGCAAGGGTAAAACAGAAGATAAGGGATCCACAACCCTTATCTTACCCCTTGCATCAAAATAATATTAAACAATTGATCTTAAAATTTACTTTTGCACAAAAGAAACCCTAAAGTAAGATGACGTCACCCCATTAGGGGACGTTTTGGCACTTGAGCAAGTCATTGGAGAAGATGCGGAAGTCGTTGGGGCTCCTTGAGCCTCCTCTGATGATGTTTTGATAGTTGCAGAAGGTATTAACCTCCATGGATAAATCTTTGACTAGAATAGAATATTCCAAAAGCAAGAGAAAACCTAAACAGATGTGTGAAAACCTTAGAAGACAAGTCAGCTCGGCAGAATAAGTAATATTGAAGTATTATATGCAGAAAAGGACAAGTCGGCCCTGCTTGAAGAGACACATGTTCACCTGGCCAGATTAGTATAAATAGAAGGCGCTTTAGCTCATTTGGAAAAACACACACTCACTCAGTTGTTGTGCATGTCTTAGAAGTGTAGTAGCAGCAGATGTAGTGCGCAAGTCTGGAAGAGGAGCAGCAGCAGCTGTAGTGGTGCAGCACACTATTGTTCAACCTTTTTGGTACTCTTACTTGTGCGCTACCTTGGAGAAGGTGCGCTCTCTTGGTTTATATGTTGGTTCTAGTGTGGCTTCCCGGAATCATTCTATCTAGCAAAGGTTAAGGTGCTCGGGGGTGGCTTTGTGCCTATGGTTGGGTGACAATGGTGTAGCATTGTATATGGTAAACGAGCACAATATTCTAACAGGTTATGGGCCCACACCACCTTCGGAACAATCTAACCACTGGAAGCTAGATCTACAGCTCTCTGTCAAGCTCGTTGTAGCACAATTGCAGTTGTAGCTAGGGTTTTTGATCTTGAAGCAACAACAAACCCTAACCTGATTGTTCGGGCACTTTAAGAGAAGCGTTTGGCATAATTCTTGGATATCCTAGTGCACCCTAACCCAGCGCATCTCCTGGTACCCTCAGCCATCAAAAACGTCAAAGTTGAATTTTTGGGTCAAAGTCAGCGTTTGACTAATCAAAGACAAAGTTTGACTAGTCAAAGTCAAAGTCAAAGACAGTCATGACTTCCTCCATAAAATCATAGTAGAGCAGCAGAAGCAGGGTCTCTTGGTAGAGCATGGAAGACAAGGATTGACATCATCCTTGCAAAGAACAAAGGGCAAAATTATGGAACCACAAACTGAAGAGCAAGCGTCAAAAGATGAAGAGTTTGATTTTTGGAGCTTCCGACCACGTGAACGTGGAGTAGGAGAAACAATAAAAAGCAACTACTGCAGATCTGAATCTCTGGAAAGAGAAGGGATCTTTGTCTAAGAAGCAATCGTAGATCCAGAAAGATCTCGGATCTAATACATTCAGAAGAACAACACACTCTCCAGGTTGGAAAGAATACTTGTCTCAGAAGAAAAGCAACTCAAGCGAAACAATAGCCAGACTCTGGGTTTGCATATCAGGTTTGATATTTTTATTTCTGCTTAAGTATTGCAATCCTTTATATTTTATTAATGCCAGGAACAAATGAATACTTAGTAGCATGTACTATTAATATAAATGCCTACTGTACTTAATTGCAATATGAACTAACATCTCCTCTAGGAGATATTTCTTGTTCTTGTTCTCAGGCAAGACACCTTGGTAATGCTATAATGAATTACCATGAAATTGATATGTTCTTATATAAAATGTTATTATAGAGGAAATACTTTTGCTCTTGTTGTTCCTGTTTCGGGCAGGTTATCCTACGTATACCAGGAAGGTTACCATAGAAAAGCAAGACTTGAAAGGACTCAAAGGGAGTCAAACTTCAAAGGGAGTTAGTGATCAGGAAGAAGCAAGGTTTCGTGACACTTTGCAAGATGCATAGGGGCATGCAGCAGATGGAAGCATGGTTCGAGGATTCTCTCAATTAGAGGGAATTGATGGCACAATTTGAAAAGAAGGATCTTGTAGGCTTCGTGCCGAGTTGTAGGCCTTATTTCGAGTTGTAGGCCTTGTGTCGAGTTGTAGGCTTCATGCCGAGTTGTCGGCCTTGTGCCGAGTTGTAGGTTTCATGCCGAGTTGTAGGCTTCATGCCGAGTTGTAGGCATTATGTCGAGTTGTAGTCTACTCCAGTGAGATGGTCTGGTATGCCGAGTTGTTTCTACACCAATGAGACGGTCTGGTACGCTAGTGGCGTAGTCGAGAACCTATATGGCTGTGATTGTGTTGCTCGTAATATGATCTGGGTGATCATGTGATACCCTGTGTATCTCTAGTGAATCTATCGGTCTGCAAGACCATGTAGGTCTTGCCATGTGAGATGGATGGATAATGATGATAGTAATGATGATACTCACGACATGAGTGTAGCCACGGGTGAGCACGTGTAATGTTCCCAAACCAATTTGCTTGGAACATTGAGGTTTTTGTGTGTTTTCTGGATGTGGTATTTTGTCAAACACTTTGCAGATTTGTCTTTTAGAGTTGCACTAGGGTTTATTGTGATAGTTTTGTTGATGTTTGTAGTAAGTAAAGATAGCAATGTAGCCAATAACATATACACAACAAGATGCAATACAAAGTACACAAGAAATAGCCACAAATACCTCAGATCTGAGTTTTATTTATCATAATAGTTGACCTTATACAAAATGGAGCAGAGCTGGAATATACAAAGAAGAATAATGCATGTGGTTGATAGTACCTCCAAAATACAACGGAATGATGAGGATATGACTTCCAAAGCCTCCTCAAGATGAACACCAATGATATAGAAGATCCAACTCGTCCCTAGCTGAGATGTGATGTCCTCCCTAGCACAATGCACCCCTCACTGGTTGTAGCAAGCCAAGAAATCAGCCTCCAAGGATATGGCCTATAATCCACTGAAACCAACTGCTAATAGGTAGATAGGGTGATAGAAAAACCCTATGCCAAAGCTCCAGGCTGTTGGGAATGACCTTCCCTTCCAGAACACAAGATCTCCAATGAGCAGCGCGCCCTCCTCAAGAGAAAACTCACCCTCCTGGATGATAGAATGAATAGGTCGAAGTAAGCCCTCACAAATTGATGCAAATAGGCGCCCTGGTGATAGCAATCAACCGCGGAACACAATCTACTGAAGATCTAGTACTGACAAGCAAATCGAACCTGTTCTCCTCAACAAGTGCACCCCAACCTACTGGAAACCCCCACAAGTGCGCCTTGTTTCCTCAACTACTCCTGTAACTGAAAGTAACTGATGTAGAATGGTGAGGGAGGAATCTTTCACCTCCGTGACCAAGCTTGGATCAGGTTGGGTGGGATTTTTCACCACCGAGTTGATCTCTAGGGTTTGTTCAGTGAAAACCCTCAAAACCCCCAAGTGCATGGCCTCTTTTGTAAGAAGACAAACATCAAAATGATAATCAACATAATGAGAGAATAGAGGCCCCTATCTCTCTTTTATCCCCCATGTTCACCTTTTCTCTCCAAGTGACTTTTACTTTATTTTATTATTCTCTAATTAAATCACTTTATTAATTAAATGGTCTTTTTCCCTCTAAAAAGTGATTTATTTGTCCCTATGGCTTCTCCGGCAAATGAAAGCCACTTCTCATCATCTAATCATGTAGTGCTCTTCCTCCCGATTCCGATGAGCTATTACACTAAGAGGTTTCTCCAAGTATTATGCTCAAAATGACCTTCTTAGTGAAATTAATTAATATATGACCCATAATAACTAAAAATTACGGAATACAATGGAACCAAAGCCAAGTTGTGCGGAATGGATCCTAATGATGAAATATGATGAATGATGCAAGTCGGGCCCAATAAAACCCCTCAATATCTCCTGAACTTGTTGCCACCCCCATCTGGCTACTCTGGTAGGCATAACACTCTGTAATATAATAATGTCCAAAAATGGGGACATTACAGCACGTCATGTGGGTGTAGCCCATGACGATGATGGTGACATGCACTACAAGGTGTAGCTCTAGTGTTCTCTAGCGAGTTGTGGCCCCTAGACGAGATTGACAGGTCCACATGGGTGTAGCCATGTGTGATGTAATGATGCTACCAGTAGCATGGACTACGTAACCATGACGAGAGGATCATGGCATAGAGAGCAAAGCTATGAAGACCAAAAGGGAACATCATGGTTAAATACCTCCCTAGCTAAGAGGGAGTGTTGATGTTTTGGTAGCTGCGGGAGGTATTAACCTCCATGGATAAACCTTTGACTAGAATAGAATATTTTGGAAGCAAGAGAAAACCTAAACAGATGTGTGAAAACCCTGGAAGACAAGTAATATTGAAGTATTATATGCAGAAAAGGACAGGTCGGCCCTGCTTGAAGAGACACTTGTTCACCTGGCCAAATTAGTATAAATAGAAGGCCCTTTAGCTCATTTGGAAAAACACACACTCACTCAGTTGGTGCGCATATCTTAGAAGCGCAGTAGCAGCAGAAGTAGTGCGCAAGTCTGGAAGAGGAGCAGCAGCAACTGCAGTCATGCAGCACACTCTTGTTCAGCCTTTTTGGTAGTCTTACTTGTACGCTACCTTGGAGAAGGTGCACTCTCTTGGTTTATCTATTGGTTCTAGTGTGGCTTCCCGGAATCATTCTATCTAGCAAAGGTTAAGGAGCTCAGGGGTGGCTTTGTGCCTATGGTTGGGTGACAATGGTGTAGCATTGTCTATGGTAAACGAGCACAATATTCTAACATCCTCTTCATGCACCAAGCCTTCTCCATGCCTCATCCGGTCAAGATATGCCAAGTGTCAATGTGCACCTCCATCACCACCAAACCCTAGCCCCTTCATGACATCAACCCTCAAGGAGGTGACGTTTTGCCTCTCTTAGGCAAGTCGTTTGGGTGGTAGAGGCTAGGTTAGGCCCGTCATGATGTCTTCTAGGCCTTCAAAGGCACGTCTCTGTCATCCGACATGCGGGCCCTAGGTATCCATCCTGTGGGCTTCTTGCCCCATGGAAGCCCAAGCTAGGCTTGTTCTCCCAAAATTGGCCACCAAGCAAGGTCCTGCAAAACAAAAGGGTACACCCTCCAAAGATCTCAAGTCAAAGATATCATGACAAGTATAAACTATGTGTAATAAGCAAGGCACCTAAACATGTGCATCAAAACTACCTCATCAAATCAAACAAATGCTCAAAACCCTATACAACTAACAAAGTTTAAGTGTAGGAGGGGTGTCATAGGAGTCCTATTGGATACACCAAAGCCCTCAAGTAGGGGACACTCCCAAGGATGGCCTTTCAAGTTTATGTAGTGGGTGATGAGGTGGAAGGGGTTTAGACTTCGTAGGTTGTTGAGCTTCATGACATACAAGGGCTCGTATTATCTCATTCATGGGTGCCTTTGTAGAGGGTGTGTGGCACCTTCGTTTGCAATGCACTTTTTCCAAGCCCATCTTCTTGCCATTCTTTATTTCTTTCATGTTTTAAGGAATAAGTTGAAGGCCATTGTCCTAGCTTGGTGTCCAGATAACGACAATGTCATTCACAAATACCTTGCGGAAATGAGAAGGTTGGCTCGTGATGAGAACCCCTTTCTCTCAGTTGTGTAACTGAGAGCCACTACCCTGGCTTGGTGACCAGATGATGGTAATGTCATACCGCTAAATACTCATGGTCATGATAGGTCAGCTCGTGATGAGACCTCCCATCCTCCAACTAACCCCTTAAGCATTCATTATCATTTATTTTTGTAGGTCTTCCTTTTCTTACAGAAAAGCGTTTCATTGCTTTCTCGTGGATCCCTGGGCGAAGCATCTGGAAGGTCTATATTTAGGCTTTTATCTTTTTAGCCAACAACAATCCCTCTGGGCCTTCAACCCCTTCTTCCGATGAAATGAGGTACATGCCCTTCTTGGGTCACTAAAGTCGAAAGGCCTAGAAGAGGACGATCTGATGGGAGTGTAATGAGCGAAAGGTGGTAAGTATGGACGGGTATGGTACGATAACCCCTCAAGGGACCCCCAGTCACAAACCTTTCCCAAAGGTTGGCTTCTTACTAGGAAATCCACGACATTCATCAAGGAGAAACAAGGTCAAAGGCATAATGTCCAAGCATGCACTCTATAATCAAAAGTAGCTCAAATACAACATGCTTAAATGCCTTAAATATTAAGGTGATTACCTGCCACAATACCTGACTTGTACCACATGGAGCAAGACCCATCTACCTTCCAGAAGCTAGTTGGTATGGTGGATGTGCTGACAATGGATCAAATGTGGTGATAGAGTGGGCTTCCGTATGTGCAAGTGGACAATGTTGGTCATGTAGTCTCTCGGCATTCCATATCTACAACGTAAGGGCCTCGAGACATGATCTCCTTAGTTATCCCACAAAATGGGGATAACAGAACTTAGTTACACTCGGCTTAGCTCATGCGCCTCCCCAGTTCTCTCCAATTGGCACTAGCACATGGATCCATCTCTCCTAATAGTTGAGGCGCATGGCCACCTCACTCACTCTCTCCCTCACTCATGCGCATRGCCACCTCACTCACTCTCTCCCTCACTCATGCGCATGGCTATGACGAGATTTTCTCTTGGGATTTGCGCCCTTCTTCCTATATTATCAAGGCTTCTTCATTGGCACAAGGTTGGATCTTCTTCRGCGACAGCACACTCCATCAGTTTCTTTCTCTCTATTCTAGCTTCTCTTCTCAGGTGCAGGGATCATCACTCTACCAATTTTGTAATCTGTCTCTCTGGTGCAAACAGCCRCTTGGCATATTCAAAAATAGAACTTGGTTATGCTTGTATCAAGCCCTCTTGGATCGTTGGTATTGTTGATGTTATTTGTACTTGATTTAGAAGTTTTTGCATATTATTTTGGTGTGTTTCAGCCACTTAATATCGCATCTTCTATATTTCTTTCCATATTTTCTAAGCTAACGTTGCAGGGATTCCACCACAAACTTTAAAACAAACATTTAAACTCATTGGCTGTCTAATTGCAGCCACCAAACAATCCTTTTGCTGTTGTTTTTATGGTCATATTGTGCAGATTTACAGGTTGAAGACAGTGGGAAAAGGGCCCAAGGACACCCCCCTAAGGTTGGCAAGCAAGCACCAGCCCGAATGGAAAGGGATTTGTCCATGACACAATTGGGGCGGTATTCTCTATATTACATGCCTTTTTTGCTGGTTTTATTTATGTTTTAAATCAGATCTAGGTGCGGAAAAGTGTGCTAACAGGTATTCAACAAACTTAAGACACAATGGCAATTAAAATTAACAGCTTCATACACCTGTGGAAAATAGAACAACAACCATTAAACTTGCAAATCAATCACCTGACTAGGACTTGATGAGTGCAAACCATGCAAATACACGGAGTCATAAGGGTACATACATCATAGTTGGCAATTTGTCAGCCTTGTTGGACTAACATGGGATCGTAACCTAGCAGAAAAATGTGCCAAAACCTAGGTAATTTGGGCCCCATGGGGTCAGGAACACATGGAATGTCATGATAACGACAAGCTACTACAAAAGCTACCCCAAATGATAACGACAAGCACACCCCTCACCCAAAAGCTACAACAAAGCTCCCAAAGCTTACAAAAACCACTCCCCGTGCTTTTCGAACATTTCCTACAAGTTCCAAAGCTCCTAGAAGTTAGGAAACAATGCAAATGGGTGCCCCAACTCCAAGGCGTTGTTCCCATGCAACCAGAGTGTAAAGTAATATTAGGTATGATAATGGCAATGTCACATGCACAAGTCCAATTTGGCATTCATGATTTAATTTTCAAATATAATAATTAAAATTTAAAATTTATTGACAACTAAAAAAACACTCAAATATAATAAATTCAAATTTTAAATTTATCGATAACTACAAATGACACTCAAGTGGCATTTAATCATGAGATATGAATCACGGGTAAAGATAGTCATAATGTGGAGTCACCCTGCGTAGTTGCTATGATGTTACTACAGGGACAACACCCCTATAACCAACTAGGGACGAACTCTATAGTAGCTAAGCACACCAAATTCAAATTCAAATTCAGTTGAAGGGCTCAAGGTGCATCCCCCTAGAGGTCTGGGGTGCGTCATCCCACACTTGGGTTTGGGACAGATGCATACGAGATGAAGGGTGCATGCACACTGGCTACTCAGCTAAACTGAAACATGGGTTATGATACAGTAGGCAGGTTTTCACATAAGCACTCTATTGTCAATTCAGATTGAGGTCTGTGGTTCAATCACATTGACTTCAAATTATTCGCTGAACGTCATCATAACAAGGAGAAGAAAACAAACCTGAAAGGGGGAATGCGTTCTGTGCATGGAGATAATGAATTCAATAAGACCATCTTGTTCCTTGAGACGCCCCTTCCTCCGAAGCACGTGGGCATCCGTCACACTCCCTGCTCTTAACAAGTGAGCTTCTCCCAGCGCCTCCGTGCTCAACAGCATGTCCCATCGCAATCTACCACCGTCGGATTGGCCTGAATTCGAGCATTTGTCCACGTCATCAGCAGCTAAGGAATCGTCCCTCTCCACATCAACCAAACGCTCGTCCGTCTCAGCAACAGCTGTGGCAGAAGAGCAAGCAGCCGAGCAGCCGAGGGTCTTGCTCTTCTTGAATGCAATCCATCCATGTCGCTGCAGGGTGGCCGGGCATTCGGTCACATGGCGGATGCAGGGGGCCACGCTGTGAGGGCTGGAAACCGATGAATTCATGCACAATATTCCAATAGTCATCCTCCCTTCGTTCCTTCTGCGGAGCTCGTTCCCAGCTCCCGCCTTGTAATACCTTCCGTGGATGCTGCTCAGCTTGTAGTTTAAAAGATTGCACGCTTCGGATGGCAACCTCAAGAGATAGTGCCATTTAAATAAAAAGGGTATGAACAAGTTTAATAAACTGATAGCTCTTCCTTGATATTGTCCCCTAGAAAATGATTATGTTTGAAAAATATATCACGGTGGGACCGAATAGGATTGAATATCTTCGAAATCCTCATCCACGGATTTTCAAGTAGAGCCCATTCAAGAATATGTTGGGAATGGGACTCGGGCCAGTTTGTAATATCCCTTTTATTGATGTCTTATAAGATAATTTAATTAAAATATATATTTTTTAATTGGTAGGGTTTATAGAAAAGAATTCTTGTAGTATTTTCAATCTTTTCAAAAATCACTTTCTTAAACCATAAAGACATTTGCAATTCCACAAGTTTGTGTGAGGTTGAGTTGTATAAGAAAATTGTTTCAATAATGTTGTGAGGTTGAGTTGTAGAAGAAAGCTCCTTCAATAATGTTGTAAGAGGAAAAATAAATATCTCATGGGTGTGCTTTTCCGTTTATGTCATGCATATTTTGTACGTTAGGATTTTTATTTATCAAATTTGTCAGTGTGTAAAAAAGAGAATAAAGTAATAATGAAATGCAAGAGGAATATGTTGCAAAAGGCAAACAAAGGTCATCAAAGAGGATAAATCTCCTTGAGAGAGAGCAAAGTAAAATAAAATACAATGCCTCACGATTAGCCCCTGATAATCTAGAAATTGATTGGTAAATGTAGGTGTGAATAATAAGAAAGAGTTGATACCAAGCTAAAGAAAAAGTCTTGATATACTTTTGAAGAGGAGCAAGGACAACATTGTAGAGAACGATTTCTAGATCATATACATAGGTTATGTTGATTGGTACCACCAAGCAACTTCTTGGTTGTGAGAGTTTTATTCTATTGTAGTACTTGTAGTGTGCTTGAGGGGCTTTCCCCAATAAAAATTTCATTATAAAAGATGACGTATAAAATCCAAATGTTATTTCCCTACTAGATGTTGAAGTAAGTGGTTTCCTCTTATCAGCTAACTCAAGCAAGACCTTCCATGGCCTTTTCTTGGTCCTAAACAAAAAAAATGCCACTAAGACCTTACAAAGTTAACCAAGACTTCCCTAAGCTCGAGTTTTACTCACTCTATCCTTTATTTAGAAGTAACACAACTCTTATTTCTTCAATAATAAACACACAACCCAAGAATCAAGGTTGATGCAAAATATAA